>OZ038496.1:105027483-105179983 GCA_964036315.1 Acanthosepion esculentum
ATGAATCGTGTCATCCATTACGCTCTGATGGAACATGGAAGGACCATAATTGCAGACGTTTATTGCTAACAGCTTGATCGAGTAAACGAAGCATTACGTAGAAAATCTCCAGCTTAGGTAAACAGAAAAGGTTTAATCCCCAGCATAATCACGAAATGACAGTCTGATAAAGACCCACCCGCCCAAGGAAGCTCTTCATTAACAACAAATTTAAAGATTTAAATTAGTTTCAATTATTAGAAAATTTCATAATTGGTGGAACATTGCAAAACCAGTTTGAAAATAGTTTTCACAATTATTCTCGAAGAAAAACCTACATTTCTTTAAATGTGGAATCGAAAATGTACATTTCTGTTAAGCCGCAGTCATTGAAAATGAAGACGATTACGTATTTTATAATTTTTTCTTTTTAAGAAATTTCAATTACGTCCGTTTTTACATCCTTTCTGTAAAACGTGATTACTTTCCAAATAAACTAAATCAAAGTCGATACTTGTTTTTTTTACATTAAAATTTATTGGAGATGTCGTGTATGGGTCGACGGTGAGAGCTAATCAGAGAACAAAAAGCTATAATTTATGGCGTATGAAAAACAGTTAACAAAAGCTAGCATAAAATTCCCCAAACGTCATAAATTTAAAATCGCTGTATCTGAAGCACGGAACGTTGAAGTTTAAACATTTATTGATAGTTTGCTCCAAAGCGACACGCGAAAATGTTTAAATTTTAAGAGAACAGTTCGTGAGTTTTATATTGAAAATGATGAATCTCAAAAATCTAATTCAAGGTGCCACCTCACCCTTACTATTATGTACTTATTGCAATGCAATTAGGTACTTCGTAAAAGAGAAGAAATGTTTACGCTTTCCAAGGCCCACATAAGGCATTTGTATATCCGTGATATACGAATATCTCATTAAAATGGAAGAAAGTATTACAATGTCCCAAATAAAATAACCTCAAAAATGAATTATGAATTCTTTTTGAAAAAATTTATATGCAACATTAGAATATGTTAGACATAAATATATATTGATCATTCACAATCACATTCGTTATTTACGGTAATGAGTTTGCCCCAAAAACTTACTTTAATTAAAAGAGAAAACAATTTACGAAGTCGCAAGTGTATAGATCAGTGTTTTACTTGCATTATTTACATTATTTGGACTATTATCCTCATCTTCATTGCCATATTCACAACATTTCAACCGTTGTAATCTCCGGCCTTCTTCAGCTGATTTGAATTTCGAACCGAACCCTTTATTTCGTCACCGGGTTAGATTGTTCTAGTTCCATGTGTCATGCCATTTCCCGATGTTATTTCCCTTTAACTGAATTCTCTCATTTTCTTGGTTCACCACAGCTGTGGCCTGGTATTGAAATCACAACTCTTTGTGTCTAGTCACTGGATATAACCAACGCCTTTATCCACAGGGTCCAGTGAATATGGCAATGAAGATGATGATAATAATCCGAATAATGTAAGTAATGCAAGTAATCATATGTCAGAGGTATAGACAGATATCTGTGCTTTAATTGCGAGATTATCCACAGTAAATTTGCGTCCAGGTCCTTACATTTCTCCATTCCTAGCAGATCTTCTATTATCACAATGTGCGATGATAAATAAAAAAAGTGATAAAAACAGTAATAAAAAGAAAAAATGATTCTAAATGAAACTGTTTAGACTATATACCCAAATACATATTTTTAAAAAGATTATATTAATTTTTTTTAAATTGCAGTCTCTCCTCTCCTTCATACGCATATGTAGTCACATCAACGTAAACATCCCTTTAGACCGATGAAGTTCATAAAAGACGAAATGAGTCACACGAAAGGATTTTTTCGGCTTTGACATTGATTTTTCTAACATAAATATCATTTTTTTACTAATTTTATCCCAATACAAAGCCCAAGAGCCACTCAAGGTAGAGAGGTACTCTTTAGAGTTGTAGTAGTGTAAGAAAGGGCAAGATAACAGGTAAGATAACAGGTAAGTTGTGTTTATAGACTTGAAGTAGAAATTAGAATGAACCGGAAACCAAATCCTAAACCGTAAACAAGGGATGAACCTCTACTCCTGTTCAAAAGACGGGGGAGGATTGTAAACCGGACTATAGCCACACCTATCTACTCCTACTATATATATATATATATATATATATAGAGAGAGAGAGAGAGAGAGAGAGAGAGAGAGAAAGAGAGAGATAGATAGATAGATAGATAGATAGATAGATAGATAGATAGATAGATAGATAGATAGATAAGGCAATTTGCCTCACAGAGAAACTGAAAATATAATTTAGTAAAAAAAAAGTAAGCAGTAAGCGAAAAGACGAATGTAAAGAATGTCTTACTTTAATGTTTCGGGGGTTGGGATCAAGAGGATTCCGCACAATGTTTTGTATTCTTTTTTGAAGACGCACGGTATTCGCTCGTTCCGCTGGCAATCTAATCTGCCTCCCACGAGGTCTAAGCAGAAACGTCCTACCACCTCTATCTCCGTTGAGGGCGAATCAACAATTGCCTTCCGTATACACTTCGGTTGCGAGCCAGCTAACAACTGGCATTTGTCACTTGAACGACATCACGTCTCCTCAGGGCGGTAATACAGAAATATAATCGCGCCTCCTGTATCCCAAGATATTCGTCCATGCCTTGAATATTGCTCTCATGTCTGGCCTGATGCTTCTGCTATGTAATTAGACAATCTCGATAAAATACAAAGAAGAATGTCCATGTTATCGGTCCTACCTTGTATCTCAGCTACAGTCATCGCCTTAATGTAGCTTCTATATATCTTATTGGTAGTAAGGTCTCATCATTTTACAGGTGAAATGGCTAGATGTAACCTTAGGTTCTATGCTAATAGATTCTTCCTTCGAACTTTTCACTAGTGAAACTCTCTTCTTAATATCCAGTGGACTTGCATCTTGAAAAAGGTTAATCGGTACGTTTTCTTAATTCCCGTTCTTTTATTGTTCTCTCTCATTTATAGTGAGGATTTTTTTCTCATATTCTCCAAAATTTAGTAACACCTTCAGTATTAGTGGCTTCATTACCTTTATTCGGGTGAAATGATAAAAAATATTAACATTGAAATTAACTCAGTGTCTGTCGACATTTCCGATATGAGGCATTATGTACAGTATTTACATTTACTATCGTCCTCATCTTTGTTGCTGGCAGCTATACGTTTTTGAAACAATGATGTTGCCAGCTATACCTTTTTGAAACAATGATGTTGCCAGCTATACGTTTTTGAAACAATGATGGTGCCAGCTATACGTTTTTGAAACAATGATGTTTGCAGCTATATGTTTTTGAAACAATGATGTTGCCAGCTATACGTTTTTGAAATAATGATGTTGCCAGGGATACGTTTTTGGAGCAGTGCTGTTGCCAGCTATACGTTTTTTGAAACAATGATGTTGCCAGCTATATGTTTTAAAACGATGATGTTGCAAGTTATACGTTTTTGAAACAATGACGTTGCCAGGGATACGTTTTTGAAACAATGATGTTGCCAGCTATACGTTTTTAAAACAATGATGTTGCCAGCTATACGTTTTTGAAACAATGATGTTGCCAGCTATACGTTTTTGAAACAATGACGTTTCCAGCTATATGTTTTTGAAACAATGATGTTGCCAGCTATACGTTTTTGAAACAATGATGTTGCCAGGGATACGTTTTTGGAGCAGTGGTATTGCCAGCTATACGTTTTTTGAAACAATGATGTTGTCAGCTATACGTTTTTGAAACAATGATGTTGCCAGCTATACGTTTTTTGAAACAATGATGTTGCCAGCTATACGTTTTTGAAACATTGATGTTGCCAGCTATACGTTTTTGAAACAATGATGTTGCCAGCTATACGTTTTTGAAACAATGATGTTGCCAGCTATACGTTTTTGAAATAATGATGTTGCCAGGGATACGTTTTTGGAGCAGTGGTGTCGCCAGCTGTACGTTTTTTGAAACAATGATGTTGCCAGCTATGAATTTTAAAACGGTGATGTTGCCAGTTATACGTTTTTGAAACAATGAAGTTGCCAGCTATACGTTATTGAAACAATGATGTTGCCAGCTATACGTTTTTTGAAACAATGATGTTGCCAGCTATACGTTTTTGAAATAATGATGTTGCCAGGGATACGTTTTTGGAGCAGTGGTGTCGCCAGCTGTACGTTTTTTGAAACAATGATGTTGCCAGCTATATGTTTTAAAACGGTGATGTTGCCAGTTATACGTTTTTGAAACAATGAAGTTGCCAGCTATACGTTTTTGAAACAATGATGTTGCCAGCTATATGTTTTTTGAAACAATGATGTTGCCAGCTATATGTTTTAAAACGGTGATGTTGCCAGTTATACGTTTTTGAAACAATGAAGTTGCCAGCTATACGTTTTTGAAACAATGATGTTGCCAGCTATATGTTTTTTGAAACAATGATGTCGCCAGCTAAACGTTTTTGAAACAATGATGTTGCCAGCTATACGTTTTTGAAACAATGATGTTGCCAGCTATACGTTTTTGAAACAACGATGTTGCCAGCTAAACGTTTTTGAAACAATGATGTTGCCAGCTATTCGTTTTTGAATCAATGACGTTGCCAGCTATACGTTTTTGAAACAATGGTGTTGTCAGGGATACGTTTTTTGACACAATGATGTTGCCAGCTATACGTTTTTGAAACAATGATGTTGCCAGCTATACGTTTTTGAAACAATGATGTTGCCAGGGATACGTTTTTGGAGCAGTGGTGTTGCCAGCTATACGTTTTTTGAAACAATGATGTTGCCAGCTATACGTTTTTAAAACAATTATGTTGACAGCTATACGTTTTTGAAACAATGATGTTGCTAGCTATACGTTTTTGAAACAATGATGTTGCCAGGTATACGTTTTTGAAACAATTCGGTTGCCAGGTATACGTGTTTCAAACAATGATGTTGCCAGCTATACGTTTTTGAAACAATGATGTTGCCAGGGATAGGTTTTTGGAGCAGTGGTGTTTGAGCTATACGTTTTTTTGAAACAATGATGTTGCCAGCTATACGTTTTTAAAACAATGATGTTGCCAGTTATACGTTTTTGAAACAATGATGTTGCTAGCTATACATTTTTGAAACAATGATGTTGCCAGCTATACGTTTTTGAAACAATGATGTTGCCGCTATATGTTTTTGAAACAATGATGTTGCCAGCTATACCTTTTTGAAACAATGATGTTGCCAGCTATACCGTTTTGAAACAATGATGTTGCCAGCTAAACGTTTTTTGAAACAATGATGTTGCCAACTATACTTTTTTAAAACAATGATGTTGCCAGCTATACGTTTTTGAAACAATGACGTTCCCAGCTATAGGTTTTTGAAACAATGATGTTGCCAGGGATACGTTTTTGAAACAATCATGTTGCCAGCTATACGTTTTTAGAACAACGATGTTTCCAGCTATACGTTTTTAAAACAATGATGTTGCCAGCTATACGATTTTAAAACAACGATGTTTCCAGCTATATGTTTTTAAAACAATGATGTTGCCAGCTATACGTTTTTTGAAACAATGATGTTGACAGCTATACGTTTTTGAAACAATGATGTTGCCAGCTATACGTTTTTTGAAACAATGATGTTGCCAGCTATACGTTTTTGAAACAATGATGTTGCCAGCTATACGTTTTTGAAACAATGATGTTGCCAGCTATAAGTTTTTCAAAACAATGATGTTGCCAGGGATAAGTTTTTTGAAACAATGATTTTGCCAGCTATACGTTTTTGAAACAATGATTTTGCCAGCTATACGTTTTTGAAACAATGATGTTGCCAGCTATACGTTTTTGAAACAATGATGTTGCCAGCTATACCTTTTTGAAACAATGATGTTGATGGCTATACATTTTTTGAAACAATGATGTTTCCAGCTATACGTTTTTGAAACAATGATGTTGCCAGCAATAAGTTTTGAAACAACGATGTTGCCAGCTAAACGTTTTTTGAAACAATGATGTTGCCAGCTATACGTTTTTGAAACAATGATGTTGCCAGCTGTACGTTTTTGAAACAATGATGTTGCCAGGGATACGTTTTTGGAGCAGTGGTGTTGCCAGCTATACGTTTTTTGAAACAATGATGTTGCCAGCTATACGTTTTTAAAACAATTGTGTTGCCAGCTATACGTTTTTGAAACAATGATGTTGCTAGCTATACGTTTTTGAAACAAAGATGTTGCCAGGTATAGGTTTTTGAAACAATTCGGTTGCCAGGTATACGTGTTTGAAACAATGATGTTGCCAGATATACGTTTTTGAAACAATGATGTTGCCAGGGATAGGTTTTTGGAGCAGTGGTGTTTGCAGCTATACGTTTTTTTGAAACAATGATGTTGCCAGCTATACGTTTTTAAAACAATGATGTTGCCATTTGTACGTTTTTGAAACAATGATGTTGCTAGCTATACATTTTTGAAACAATGATGTTTCCAGCTATACGTTTTTGAAACAATGATGTTGCCAGCAATAAGCTTTTGAAACAACGATGTTGCCAGCTAAACGTTTTTTGAAACAATGATGTTGCCAACTATACTTTTTTAAAACAATGATGTTGCCAGCTATATGTTTTTGAAACAATGACGTTCCCAGCTATACGTTTTTGAAACAATGATGTTGCCAGGGATACGTTTTTGAATCAATCATGTTGCCAGCTATACGTTTTTAAAACAACGATGTTTTCAGCTATACGTTTTTAAAACAATGATGTTGCCAGGGATACAGTTTTTGGAGCAGTGGTATTGCCAGCTATACGTTTTTTGAAACAATGATGTTGTCAGCTATACGTTTTTGAAACAATGATGTTGCCAGCTATACGTTTTTTGAAACAGTGATGTTGCCAGCTATACGTTTTTAAAACAATGATGTTTCCAGCTATACGTTTTTAAAACAATGATGTTGCCAGCTATACGTTTTTTGAAACAATGATGTTGACAGCTATACGTTTTTGAAACAATGATGTTGCCAGCTATACGTTTTTGAATCAATGATGTTGCCAGCTATACGTTTTTGACACAATGATGTTGCCAGCTATAAGTTTTTGAAACAATGATGTTGCCAGGGATAAGTTTTTTGAAACAATGATTTTGCCAGCTATACGTTTTTGAAACAATGATTTTCCCAGCTATACGTTTTTGAAACAATGATGTTGCCAGCTATACGTTTTTGAAACAATGATGTTGCCAGCTATACCTTTTTGAAACAATGATGTTGCCAGCTATACCTTTTTGAAACAATGATGTTGACAGCTATACGTTTTTTGAAACAATGATGTTTCCAGCTATACGTTTTTGAAACAATGATGTTGCCAGCAATAAGTTTTTGAAACAACGATGTTGCCAGCTAAACGTTTTTTGAAACAATGATGTTGCCAACTATACGTTTTTGAAACAATGATGTTGCCAGCTATACGTTTTTGAAACAATGACGTTGCCAGCTATCCCTTTTTGATACAATGATGTTGCCAGGGATACGTTTTTGGAACAGTGGTGTTGCCAGCTATAGGTTTTTGAAACAATGATGTTGCCAGCTATACGTTTTTGAAACAATGATGTTGCCAGCTATACGTTTTTGAAACAATGATGTTGCCAGCTATACGTTTTTGAAACAATGATGTTGCCAGCTATACATTTTGAAACAATGATGTTGCCAGCTATACCTTTTTGAAACAATAATGTTGACAGCTATACGTTTTTTGAAACAATGATGTTTCCAGCTATACGTTTTTGAAACAATGATGTTGCCAGCAATAAGTTTTTGAAACAACGATGTTGCCAGCTAAACGTTTTTTTAAACAATGATGTTGCCAGCTATACGTTTCTGAAACAATGATGTTGCCAGGGATACGTTTTTGGAGCAGTGGTGTTGCCAGCTATACGTTTTTTGAAACAATGATGTTGCCAGCTATACGTTTTTAAAACAATTATGTTGCCAGCTATACGTTTTTGAAACAATGATGTTGCTAGCTATACGTTTTTGAAACAAAGATGTTGCCAGGTATAGGTTTTTGAAACAATTCGGTTGCCAGGTATACATGTTTGAAACAATGATGTTGCCAGCTAAACGTTTTTGAAACAATGATGTTGCCAGGGATAGGTTTTTGGAGCAGTGGTGTTTGCAGCTATACGTTTTTTTGAAACAATGATGTTGCCAGCTATACGTTTTTAAAACAATGATGTTGCCAGTTATACATTTTTGAAACAATGATGTTGCCAGCTATACGTTTTTGAAACAATGATGTTGCCAGCTATATGTTTTTGAAACAATGATGTTGCCAGCTATACCTTTTTGAAACAATGATGTTGCCAGCTATACCGTTTTGAAACAATGATGTTGACAGCTATACGTTTTTTGACACAATGATGTTTCCAGCTATACGTTTTTGAAACAATGATGTTGCCAGCAATAAGCTTTTGAAACAACGATGTTGCCAGCTAAACGTTTTTTGAAACAATGATGTTGCCAACTATACTTTTTTAAAACAATGATGTTTCCAGCTATACGTTTTTGAAACAATGACGTTGCCAGCTATACGTTTTTGAAACAATGATGTTGCCAGAGATACGTTTTTGAAACAATCATGTTGCCAGGTATACGTTTTTAAAACAACGATGTTTTCAGCTATACGTTTTTAAAACAATGATGTTGCCAGCTATACGTTTTTAAAACAACGATGTTTCCAGCTATACGTTTTTAAAACAATGATGTTGCCAGGGATACAGTTTTTGGAGCACTGGTATTGCCAGCTGTACGTTTTTTGAAACAATGATGTTGTCAGCTATACGTTTTTGAAACAATGATGTTGCCAGCTATACGTTTTTTGAAACAGTGATGTTGCCAGCTATACGTTTTTAACACAACGATGTTTCCAGCTATACGTTTTTAAAACAATGATGTTGCCAGCTATACGTTTTTTGAAACAATGATGTTGCCAGCTATGCGTTTTTGAATCAATGATGTTGCCAGCTATACGTTTTTGAAACAATGATGTTGCCAGCTATAAGTTTTTGAAACAATGATGTTGCCAGGGATAAGTTTTTTGAAACAATGATTTTCCAGCTATACGTTTTTGAAACAATGATTTTGAGAGCTATACGTTTTTGAAACAATGATGTTGCCAGCTATACGTTTTTGAAACAATGATGTTGCCAGCTATACCTTTTTGAAACAATGATGTTCCCAGCTATACCTTTTTGAAACAATGATGTTGACAGCTATACGTTTTTTGAAACAATGATGTTTCCAGCTATACGTTTTTGAAACAATGATGTTGCCAGCAATAAGTTTTTGAAACAACGATGTTGCCAGCTAAACGTTTTTTGAAACAATGATGTTGCCAACTATACGTTTTTGAAACAATGATGTTGCCAGCTATACGTTTTTGTAACAATGACGTTGCCAGCTATCCCTTTATGATACAATGATGTTGCCAGGGATACGTTTTTGGAACAGTGGTGTTGCCAGCTATACGTTTTTTGTAACAATGATGTTGCCAGCTATACGTTTTTGAAACAATGATGTTGCCAGCTATACGTTTTTGAAACAATGATGTTGCCAGCCATACGTTTTGAAACAATTATGTTGCCAGGGATACGTTTTTGGAGCAGTGGTGTTGCCAGCTATACGTTTTTTGAAACAATGATGTTTCCAGCTATACGTTTTTGAAACAATGATGTTTCCAGTTATACGTTTTTTGAAACAATTATGTTGCCAGCTATACGTTTTTGAAACAAGGATGTTGCCAGCCATACGTTTTGGAACAATGATGTTGCCAGGGATACGTTTTTGGAGCAGTGGTGTTGCCAGCTATACGTTTTTTGAAACAATGATGCTTCCAGCTATACGTTTTTTTGAAACAATGATGTTGCCAGCTATACGTTTTTGAAACAATGATGTTGCCATCTATACGTTTTTAAACAATGATGTTGCCAGCTATACGTTTTTGAAACAATGATGTTGCCAGCTATACGTTTTTTGAAGCAATGATTGCCAGCTATACGTTTTTTGAAACAGTGATGTTACCAGCTATACGTTTTTAAAACAATGTTGTTGCCAGCTATACGTTTTTTGAAACAATGATGTTGCCAGCTATACGTTTTTGAAACAATGATTTTGCCAGCTATTCGTTTTTGAAACAATGATGTTGCCAGCTATACGTTTTTTGATATATTTAGTAAATACTGGATCTGGCATTAAATTACTCATAGTGGTTGATATGCCATAAAACCCCAAACAAACAAAAATCATCTTTGTTGCCATATTTATCACAACGTTTCCCTGGTTGTACGCTCAGGCCGTCTTCAGGTGGTTGGAATGTCTAGCTGAAACCTCTATTTCCCTTGCTAGGGTAGAATGTTCTAGTTCCTGTTCCTTTTACAGTTGAAAATCCATATCTAATGGATATCAGTTATCGTCTGTTAATTCCCATCTCCAAGTTCTCCACTGCCTTAAACAGGTATTGAATTGTCCTGTTACTGGATCTAACTAACGCCTTTATCCACTGCGCCATGTGTCCTTGAGGACATCTGTGTATCAATTTATGGGTATTATAAACCTAATGTTTTCAGTAACCATTTTTACCAGTGCTCATATTGCAAATGATTGTTGAAGACATTAGGTTTATAATACTCAGAAATTCATACACAGATGTCCTCAAGGACACATGGCACAGTAGATAAAGACGTTAGTTAGATCTAATGACAGATTGTGAGTTCAATACCTGGTTAAAGCGGTGGTGAACTTGGAGAGAAGAATTAACAGGAAATCACTGACATCCATTAGCCAAGGCACATGGAACTAGAACAGTTTACCCTAGTGAGCGAAATAAAGGGTTCAGTTGGACATTTCAACCACCTGAAGAAAGCCGGAGCATACAATGGCCGAAACGTTGTGATAAATATGGCAACAATGATGGGGTCGATAGTCCTAACAACGTAAATAGTGCTTAAATTAACTATTATTACTATAATTGGTAATTATTTTCTTGTCTCGAGCTAAATCTTCGTGTCATGCATAGAGTTCATTGCTCTGCTTTTAGGGCTTAGATATGGCACGTAGGGAGGATAATTCACTATTCAGTCGTAATTGATTTAGCGAGACAAGCTTGTTAACCATTACATCAACTCAAGGTGCCCTAAATGATTTTCTACACGTAACTTAGATGGATGACAAGGCCGTAAAGTGTAAAGCACCCAGAAAGTATCGAATTCACTCTCCAGTCGTAATTGATTTAGCGAGACAAGCTTGTTAACCATTACACCACGGTGAAGTACCCCTCAATAGTGATTACCTAAGCGTACCTCAGATGTAACACAAAGCCAAAAGTATGGGGAACACTGTGAGGATCGTAATTAATCTAGTGAGACAAGCTTGTTAACCATTACACCCAGTTGAAGTGCTACTCAATGGTGATTTTCTAAGACTAGCTTAGATATGGCACGAGGCTGAATGTACGAAGCACCCCTTGAGGTTCGAACTTACTATCCATTCATAATTGATCTAGTGAGACAAACTTCCTAACCGTGTCGAAATGCCCTTGTGATTTTCTAAGCCAAGCCTAAATATGGCACAATGTATGGAGCCCCTAGTGAAGATACATTTCACTACTCAGTAGTAATTGATATATTTGGTTGTTTGGCTGTTTGGGGTTTTATGGCATACCAACCACTATGGGTTATTTAATGCCAGATCCAGTATTTACTAAATATATCAAAAACATATAGCTGGCAGCATCATTGTTTCAAAAACTGGCAACATCATTGTTTCAAAAACTGGCAACATCATTGTTTCAAAAACGTATCGCTGGCAACATCATTGTTTCAAAAAGGTATAGCTGGCAACATCATTGTTTAAAAAAAGTGTAGTTGGCAACATCATTGTTTCAATGTGCTGAAAAAGACCTGGAAGTTCACTATTTTCCCATAGCTGGGACCCCCAACAGGTGCTACCACCCCGCGTCAGGATGGACCTGGAAACACCAGCAATTAAGAGGTGGTTCCACGCATCCAACAGCAAGGCCTCCTGATCAGAGGCCTTGCTGTTGGATGCAGTTTAATGCCGTACCCAGGACGAATTGATATAGTGGGACCACCATGTCGAAGGGCTCAACAAAGCTCTTATGGATATCAACCATGTCAAAGGGCTCAACAAAGCCCTTATGCATATCAAACATTTAATACAACTGTTTGGATTTTATAACCAGTTGATACTTTCACATTTGAATCTAATGATCCAATTTACATTTCTCGTTCTGCAATGATTTCAAACAGTTGTACATCTTTAAGCCAATCCTTATTTTCTCTCTCAAATGATTAGACATTTCAAAATCTTCTTCTATCTCCTGTGCACGTTGGCGACCACAGCTCTCTATAATTTCCTGTCTTTCGAAGCTCTTTATAAATTTTGTTTCTCTTTTCTTATCTCTCCTAAAATCTGTTGTTTTCCTCCATCCTTCTTGCCTTCAATCTGTCCTGTGAGTATCAAATTTTCCAAGCCCTCTTTCCTCATTATATTCTCTAGAAGTTTCAACTGTCTCTCCTGATGTTAAGTATAATAAGAGACATTTTTTCACATTTTCAAAAAACTTCAGCGTTTCTCACATATTCGGCCCATGGTATCTTTCTGTAGTTCTGGTTTCTGTTGCTTCAAGTCGTTTCTTCCTATGTGAAGCAATTGTCCAGCATTCACTGCCATATAGGAAGACCGATACTCTGTAACAGTTCAGTATTCTCTACTGTTAGGCCTCATACTAGAGGATCTTAAAAATCAGGTAGGTCGGAGGGGGGGTAATAAAAGGTCGGGTCGGAAAATCATTTACAGAATCAAATAGTCCGAAATTAACAAACGGAGTGGATCTAATAAGCTCACTGCTGGATAGACCACTTTCTCCCCCAAAAAGCTCAGTCTTCTTTTAGGTAAACTCACTTCTGTTGGGGAAAATCTCCCTATTAATCATATCACCAGCAGTGTAGCCGAAATCACCACCCTTACTCCAATAGCTTCATGTCTCGCACCTCTCGCCTGTGGAACTCCCTTCCTTATTCCTGTTTCCCTGACAAATATAATCTACAACTATTTAAGTGTAACGTCAGTCGACATCTCCAGTTGCCTTGATCTATCCACTTCCCTTCTCCATCATCCTTTCCCCTTTCATACCTATCTGCTATCGCTCCAAATCTTCTGTAACTCCCTTGCCTTGATCGATCCACTATCTTTCTCCACATCCTCTTCCTTACCACTCCTATCTGCTCTTCCTCCAAACCTTCTGTAACCCCTTGCATGCTAGTGGCTTCCAGCCTTGCTTGGCGTGAAAAGCTGAAAAAAAATTGTGAGTTTGTGAAGGTATTTAACCCATAGTTCGATGTTTCTGAATTCAGAGTTGTCCTTCTGCAAGACCAGTTACTACCTAAGACTATAGGACTAAGTCTTACCCTTAGCCCTGGCGAGAAGAAATAGATTCATACTTTTCTCATGAGAATGTTCACGTAAGAGAATGTAACGAACTCGACTGGTATTCGAACTTGGCTCCCCGTTTCCTCAATCCGAGACAATATTTATTACTCTACCCTGCCTCCAACCAAACGACTTACTGTATTTTCCAGGATTTCTCGCTCGTTTTCGGTAATTTCCTGCAGGAATCAACTCCAGTTAGTTATGAAAGAAATATATTTCTAAGATACTGTCTCTTCTCAATTATGAACACTTTTCTGACAATCATCTACAATGTTGTTTTATCTTAACACGAATAATAATAAGCTAATTCATATGGTGATTTCATTCGCTTCTACTGACCCCATTTTACCGTGGTTACTACACGATTATTAGTTATAAAATGTCTCCAGGGCGTAGGTAATCATGAATCTGCACTGCAATATTTTCTTTATTATCTGTGAATGCCTATGCATTCTTAGGAAAGATAACGGAGTCCTCTGTGGTTGCTATCTTTTACAGTGGTTAATATCTATAAAATCTGGTCTATCTTGAAATTTAACCGATAGCTGGTTTAGGTGGAGGATGAAGAGATCAATCAGTGCTTTAGTGTGAAAGTGAATGCAATCGAAAATGCCAGAATTTGAGCTTGCCAATTTCACTTCCTTTGAAGCTCTCTTGTAGGATGCGAATTCGATTTTCATCTGAATATGCTTGGCTGTTTCGAATTTGAACGTTTTAGACTAAAATAACAAAACTCAAAGATAAGATAAAGAAAACATTTGGAAATTGCGTTAATAAATCCTTTTTAATTGATTATGTTTCACACCTGCCCAATATATCGAATATCGAATCGCAGGAAAGAATTTCGGAAATCATCTACACAACGCTTTTTTTTCGCTGCCAGAAAATACCAAATTTATAATTAATTCACACAAACTGCCGTAATATTATTAAACAATAAAAACTAATTATAATTCAAGTTATTCTAAATGCATTAGTGAACAGATATTTCTCTGTGGGGGGCTTGTGTGTGTTTAATGAAAAGGTCAATGTAAGAAGGCCGACCACAAAGCTGAATGGCCAGATTGACTCATAACGAGATAGAGAGGGTTAGGGTTAGGGTTAGGGTTAGAGAGAAACGAAGAAACTTAAATAAAGAGATTGGAAAGAAACAAATAGAAATGTAAATATGAACAAGAATAGATAGATAGATAGATAGATAGATAGATAGATAGATAGATAGATAGATAGATATGAGCAGACATAGATAGATAGATAGATAGATAGATAGATAGATAGATAGATAGATAGATAGATATGAGCAGACTAAGATAGATAGATAGATAGATTGATAGATAGATAGATAGATAGATAGATATGAACAGATTGTGATAGATAGATAGATAGATAGATAGATATGAGCAGACTAAGATAGATAGATAGATAGATAGATAGATAGATAGATAGATTACGAACAAAGATAGATAGATAGATAGATAGATAGATGTGAGCAGACTTCGATAGATAGATAGATAGATAGATAGATAGATAGATAGATAGATAACGAACAAAGATAGATAGATAGATAGATAGATAGATAGATAGATAGATAGATAGATAGATAGATAGATAGATAATGAACAGTCTGACATAGGAAGATAGATAGATACGTATATATATACATTCATATATATATACATACATAGTGTATAGTGGCTGTTGACTCACAAAGCGAGTGGGACAATCACTGATATGTCCAGTCCATCAGTTAACCCCCCGCCCCAGCCACACTGCATTCATTTTTTGCGTGAACGACAGTGGCTCATAAAGCCAGACATCGAATTGCATTTCTTGTTACATATATGGCATATCAAATCATCTCCGGGTGGTGGAAGTTGACTTTGATCATCATCTCTTCCAGTGTGTCTTTTTATGTGCCTTGTCAGGCCCCGACCCGGACTTGCACACCCTAGTGCACGTCGGACATTCAAAGCATGCCATTACGAAATCGTCATATGCAATAGACTGTTGTTGTTGTTGGGATTTCTGGTGACTGAGCAGACCTGCCCTGGACAGTTCGGCATATTTTTGATGCTTCATAGAAAATCTTGACACCATTAGCAATACCAGCTCTCCAAGTAACCCGGTCTTCAGCTAGAGCCTCCCATTTATCCACACCACACCACTTGTATAGTGATTCTTTAAGGCAATATTTATAACGAAGTTTTGGCTTGGGCTGCGGCTTTTTTCCCCATTTCCAATTCCCCATACATTAATTGTTTTGGCATTTCATAACATTTAGATGTATACTCTTCAAACATTTTGCTAAGCGTGCCGTGGTATACACACGCAAATATGAACTTACTTTATTCCAATGTTTCTATTCAACTATTTTTGCAGCTTAATTAGTGTGAAACCTGTGTCTGGTGTTCTTCACAATTTCTTCAATGTTTGGTCGCATGTGGAATAATCAGAGCTTCATTTCTTCTTCAGTTAAGCGGAGTCTTTCTCGTTTCTTATTTGTCGAAGTTATTTAGGGTTGAGAAGCCTGATTCACATAAGAAGCAGAAAATTGCAATAAAAATGCTAAGACCTTTTTAGATAATGTCGGATAAAAAGTTTAATATTTATTCATAAGTTATTCAAATAGTACATTAATACTTTCGCATACGGATGACGGTACAATATTTCGGGACAAACTTAGGAAGAACTCGCGGCAGACTAGTGTGATTGTCAATAACGACACGGAGGTTGACAATTACATCCTTAGATGATTGTGACAATTATTTTGGCGTTTTTCACCATAAAATTCTTATGGTAGTCATGGTTACTGTCAGAAGAAATTTAAGCTGAAAGACAACCTAAATAATTGTCATATATGTAATAAAAGTAAATCAGTCGGCAAAAAAATCATAAAAGTTCATTAACTTTTCTTTCATTGGCATCCGTGGTATTCATACTAATTTCTGTATTGTAGAAGCTTGAAACTTTCTCCAGATATCTTAACGCTTTGTGAAACTAATTTGAAATTTTCAGTCTCTGCCAGTGAATCATCTTTTTCCAAGCTATTATCCTCTTCCTCGAATAGATTCTAGGATATATATTTATGTCCTTTGATTCAATGGATGATCCTTCCATATGCTTTCGACTTTTATTATTAAACTCTGGCAGCTGTTTTTCTTTTATCACTCCCCTTCTTCTCAATATGTTAGATAAAATACCCGACAGTATAGAAGAGGTTCTCCCTATACATTGATCTCCAAACATCTTTGTGTTTGATTTTACTGCAAGTCTTGTCAAGTCAGACGTCATGTCAATCAGTCTAATGCTACTGATTTTGCCGATATGTAAACTTTCAGATTTTCACGTGCCCAATCTCAAAGTCGTTCCGCTAATAATTCTGACTATCTTTCCTCTTTACATTATTTGATTTATACTTCTTCTCTTGGCTCTCATCGAAAATCTTGAATCTGTCTTCTTGCCAATTCTCTAAAACCTGTTGATATTTCTTTTAAATCGACTACTAGATAAGAAATTCCTATTCGCATAATTTATTTCTCTTACAGATTGGAATTCATTTCGTGTTTTTCTTTGTGACGTCTCTTTAATCTTCCTATTAAACCCTGTGCCATCTGTAAAATATCATGCGAAGCCACAATCTTCTTCACCCTTATTCAGACCGGCTGGTTCCACATCTCTCACCCACATGAATCCCTTGTTTCCCCCTAGACCAACTGATAGTTGTGATGACAATAAAAGGCTCTTAAAGGGCACTCGTAATAATTGCAACGTATCTTCAATGACGCTAAGTATTTTTTTCGCTGACAAAATGACTGTATTCGATACCAGTTTTAGTTCTAGTACCTACTGGTAGATCTGTAGTTGTTTATTAACTAAAAGTAAGTCATCATTCTCTCATGTGTTCACTCAATTTGAAGAGTTATTATTTTCTACTGATAGAGCTGGATATATTTCGCGTACATTAATCTTCGAATTCTGTTCTTGACTGCAATGTCTTTTCAATTAGAAATGGGCTTCTACTGTGTGATAATCACATAAACTCTGTCTATGGTTTTTGTTGACATCTCTAAACATGATACCTAAAAAGCATGTAGACCCAATGGTTCTAGTATTACATTATTTACATTGTTCGGACTATTATCCTCATCTTTGTCGCATATTTATTACAACGTTTCGGCCGTTGTACGATCCGGCCTTCTTCAGGTCGTTGAAATGTCGAACTGAACCCTTAAATTTAGCTCACTGGGGTAGACTGTTCTAGTTCTACCTGCCATGTTTAATGGATGTCAGTTATCTTTTGTTAATTTCATTCTGAAAGTTCTCAAGGACACATGGCACAGTGGATAAAGGCGTTAGTTAGATCCAGTGACAGAACCCAAAGAGTGTGAGTTCAATACCCGGCTAAGGCAGTGGAGAACTTTGAGAAGGAAATTAACAGGAGATAACTGATAACTAAAACAGTCTACCCCAGTGAGCGAAATAAAGGGTTCAGTTCGACATTCCAACCACCTGAAGAATGCCGGAGCGTGCAACGGCCGAAACGTTGTAATAAATGTAAATGATGTAAATGATGTACATAATACCTCATCTGAGAAATATAGACAGGTTCTTGTATTAGTTTTGATGAACTGGTCTACTGAATTGTCTCCTGTTCTCTCGTAAAACTGCAATATATGCCTTGCTATTTCCTGCTTTCCAGCTTCCATGAAATCCTCTTCTGCAGTTTCTGCTTTTAAAAAATTTGAAGAAATCGGGAAGGTTCTAAACAATTCGGAATTAAGTAAGCAATTTAATCTCGCAGGCTCTTTTGTCAGACATGCAATATGGTTTTCGCTTCTCTAGTTCAACATTTTTTTAATCGGAATCACCCCAAGTAAGGCTGTAATGACACTAACACACAAGCGGTTACATGGTGTGAAAGAATTAGGAACAGAAACATTAACGATGAGCAGAAAGGAAATAGTGTAATCAGGTGGACAGTGGACAGCAATTGATATTGCATTTACATTTTTGCAGATTAAAGTTCGTTGGAAAGAAAGGAGTTCCACAAGCGATAAGAGACTGTTAGCATAAAATTGACGGCTTCATCAAAAGCCAGCACAGCTGTAAATTGATGAGATTTCGACTGCCGATGTATCAACGGTTATTGTCGAAACAGTCTGTCAGGATTTGGATAAGAATGGTAAAGTGTGATTATCGTTCTTGTGTTGAATGATTTTAGTATTTCTGGCCGATTTCTCTTTCGTTGGATTCAATGTTTCTTGTCAATTCACGAAATGAAGGTTTTCGTCAATGGCCGTTTTCTTCTTTTAGGTCTTCGTACTTATATGCAAGTTTCCCTCAACTTTATATCGTCGGCCCTACGTCGTACTTAAATTTTTGACAATGACGATCCCAATGTCATCATCCATTTCCCCAGTATCTATACTGATGACGCAACCATTTACTCCTAACGATCATTTCGAAAAGTGTTTTTCCAGAATAATTGTGAAGATCGGTTTGTGTTCGACACGGTTTGACAGATTATGGTGTCTTTTTCAACTGATTCACTGTTTCTTATCAAATCATGAAATGAAACGCGACCAAATCGTCTCGATCCTTCTCTATTGATGCACGTGTATCGTTGGTGCTACTTTTCATTTTCATTTTCATTCACGAATTTCCTGGCGACATCAGCTTTCAACTTGGTATCTATATTGATGACACAACAATTGACTCCTGTTTCGATACTAAGTCTGATCAGTTCGATAAGGTCAAATGGGCGATTGATCTCAAATATGACCTACAGTCTGTTGTTAACAAGGATAACGAATGTCTTGTTAGTTTTAACTCCTGGAAAGAATATATTGTATCCATTGCTAGAAAGTTTGTTCACTGTGCCGTATTAGTAAATTTTTCTTTCCAGAATCTATCTTACATATCTATAATTCTATCATTCTTCCATAATTAGAATATTGCTGCCACATATTGGTGCTACTTCTATATATTTAGAGATTCTTGATAAATCCAAAGATTAATCTGCACTTTTATTGGTCCTGACCTGGCGTTTCGGCTTTAGCAACTTTCCTACCGTCGTAAAGATGCCTCTGTGCCTTTTCTATAAATACGTTCATGGTCATCGTTCGGATTAGCTGTTCGCTATGGTACCTAGACTTTTGTAATTAATCACAGTACTAGATTGGCAATAAGGTCTCATCATTTTACAGTTGAGCTGGCTAAGATGTAACCGTAACTTCTATGCTAACAGTTTCTTTTCTCGCCCTCCCGGCTCCATGATTTTCAGCCAACTTTGATCTTTAAAAATATAACGTTATCTACTGTCTTCTTGATTACTCTTCTATTTTTCTTGCTCCTTAATAATGCTTCTGTTTTTTAATTCTTTCACACCTTGTGTCCTAGTGTCTTTATTGGGGTAAATTCCATTTTTTTTAAAATGGTAAATGCGATTGTTTTAAAAATGGGAAAGCTGATAGATATGATATAATCAAATTAACGGCTGCTATCGAAAATGACCTTCAGTCTGTTGTTAACTGGGGCAAGGAGTGGCTTGTTAATTTGAACGCCTTCAGAACGAAGCTGCTCTTTTAATTGACTGAGAGAACCTTTTTTACCTTTTATCAGTATAGCTGATGGTAACATCCAAGAAAGTAACTCACTGCACCTTCTTAGTCTAATATTTTCCACTAATATGAATTGAAATTATTATATCGAGTCGACTAATAAGTCTACTATTAAAATAATTGATATACTGTGTCGTGCTAAGGAATTCTTTTCTCACAAAAATCTGTTTTACACCTTTATATGTCTACCATTCGTCCGTCCATTGAATATTGATCCTGCATCTTTTCTCGTACCTCTGATATGTTTCCAATGGATTCTCTTCGGTCTGACATCCCAGATTCAGTTAGTTCCCTTGATTTCCTCTGTAACGTGGTTTCATTGTGATTTTTCCTATGAATAATTTTAATGAGAATTTTTATGATGACATTTTCGCTCCAGTGGCTCTTCAGTACTAGATTGGCATGTAAATCTCATCATTTTACTGCTGATATTGGTAAATATTCTATTCCAATAGAACCACACACCTCCTTAAACTTAATGCCAGAGAAAGCCTCTTCAAGATTTCTTCTAAGGTTATCGATTTATTTTGCAGAGTACCAATATAATTCCTCTATTTTTCTTTTCGTTTTAATGGTATATCGGTCTGCAGGGGCGGGGTTTCCTCCCTCGTCACTAATTGCGCTGCTACTCTAAAAACATATCAGTTTTACGTTAAACATAGAAGTTTGTTAATCTGTGATATGTTTTCGTTTTTGAAGCAAAACATATTTTAATATTTGTTAATTGAACAAGTAATGATATTACAAATGAAATATTTGATTAATATTTTCAATTCATGTACAAATCAATTTAAATTTGCTCCCTTCTATGAAGGTCGATTAAAAAGTACAACCGATCTGAATTTAATTTTTAAAATATTGGAAAGAATCTGCATGCAAATAAAGTGTCTCTAAGCCATAAAGTGTGTAAAGGCTGAGATGATAAATTTAGGTCTAGCATCTTTTCTTAGAACCGAGATGGTAAATATGGACAATGACTTCTTTTCTAAAAGAGGAATTTCGACATTTCTGGACTCACGGACAAAACAGCTAAAAGCAAATCCTGTATTTCTGGTCTTTGAATGTGAAATTCTTTCATTGTCGAGAATTTAAGTTTACGGAAAGACTGCACTTAATTTAAGCAGAGTAAGAATAATTTTATGCGTTTCACCCCAAGCAAGGCGGAAAGTCACTAGCACGCAAGGGGTTACAGAAGATTTGGAACGAGAGCAGATAGGAGTGATAGAGGAAAAGATGTGGAGAAGGATAGTGGATAGATCAAGGCAACTGGAGATGTCGATTGACATTACATTTGAGATTATAGTTGTCAGGGAAACAGGAATAAGGAAGGGAGTTTCACAGGCGAGAGGTCCGAGATATGAAGCTATTGGAGTAGAAGAGACGGCTACATTTAACAGTTTCAACAGTGAAAGGGTGAGAGCGGGATGCCAGCCTCGTGGGAACGCTTGAATTCATGAAGTCTGGGAACCAGCGAAAGCAGCTCATCGGAGCAATTACCATGAAAGTATTTGTAAAAAAGACAGAGAGAAGCGGGGAGAAAAGATTTCCTGGCCCGGCACAGGGAGACAACTTTCCTTGCGGTGGATGAAGCAATTGACTCAATGTATTTGTTCCATCTCAGGTAAGCAGATAGCGTGAGACCAAGCATCCGCAGAGAGGAGCTCTCGAGAAGTTGGGCTTCAGACATTCTAATGGGATGCAGGGGAGGTTCCCTGTGGTGATTGAGAGCAGTTTTGTTTTTGAGGCATTAAAGTTAACAAGCCAATTCCTGCCCCAGTCCACAACCGATTGGAGGTCCTTTGCGTAACGAACGGCCAGGTTAGTTTTGTCAACGACGCTAGATTTGTTTTTGAGGCAGGAGTAAATTGTAGTGTCGTCCGAGTAGATGCCTACTTGGGGATCTATGGCGTCAGGCAGATCGTTTATGAAGATAAGGAACAGAGTAGGGCCTAGGATAGAGCCTTGAGGAACACCTTCGTTCGTGGGATAGGAACTGGAGGAGAATCCGTTGAGAACTTCAATTCATGGTTTGACAGGAATGATTGTATTAGGTCAAACAATCAACCTGTAATACCATAACCCCGAATCTTGCGAAGACGGCCGGCATGCCAAACCATATCAAACGCTTTAGAGATGTCTAGGGCCACGGAACGAGCTTCTCCGTTATTCTGAAGAGCTTGGTAGACAAATTCAGTGATGGCCGTAAGTGCATGAGCTGTAGATCGTGCAAAGCAGAAACCATATTGCTTGTCTGAGAGCAGATCATAGGATGTAAGGTGGTTAACCACTTCGGCGTTGATTAGGGCTTCGAAGACTTTGCCGAAGAGGGTTAAGAGACTGATAGGACGGTAATTAGATGGGTCACAGGGGTCGCCAGAGTTCTTAAAGGCAGGAACAATGGATGAGGACTTCTAGCAGTCTGGAAAACAAGACTTCTTGACGCAGTAGTCATATAATTTAGAGAGGGTGGGCGCCAGTTCAGGTGCAGATTTCTTTAAGACAATGGCTGGTATCCCATCTCCACCACTAGCCTTTGTGGGGGTCAAAATTAGAGATAACGCCTGATACCAATGACGGGGATATGTGTAACCCGCTCAATAGGGCCTCAGTTCTAAGAGGGAAGTCGAGTATGGGTACACCGGAAGAGTCAAGCGTTGAATTGAAAGAAAACTTCCGAGCAAAGCATTCAGCCTTGTCGGCAGAGGAGTTCAGGACCTCAAACTGGTTGAACAAAGGAGGTATAGAGGGTTTGCTATTGTTCAGTACGCTCTTGCAGAGACGCCAATGATCCTTGGAGCCGAATTTGCGAGATGCAATGCGTTCCTTCATCCAGCAAATAGTGAATTCAAGACACGCTTACACTCGTTACGGGCGGAGGCAAAGAGATGTCTATTGCAGTTGGATATGTCGCTACGAAATAGGTGGAAGAAGTGGTTCGTATGGGAAATGGCGGCTGAGCAAGCACCGGAGAACCAAGGGGAGGAGTGCGATTTGACCTTACATTTCCATGAGGGGATGAAAGCGTCGATTCCAGCTTTATTCCAATCTTGAACGGGGAGCTTAAAGACAACATCCCAGGGGACATCGCGGAGGAAATCACGGAACGAGTCCCAGCCAGCTAGTTGATAGCAGAACGAGTTTCTAGTGGTAGGAGGTTCTTTGCAAGGGGTAGAGTTGAAGATGTTAACGGACACTACAGCATGATCGGGGTTACCAAGAGTGCAGAGGTGCGTGGCACTACAAGACTGGGGGATGGAGGTAAAACACAGATCGAGAAGAGAGGCCTTACCGTCCCGGTTGTAGGCTAAACCCGTGGGGAAGTCAACTATCAGCGTGAGGGATTGAGAAACAGAAAAATTAAGAGTATTAATGCGTGCGAGGTCAGTAGTAGCATTCTTAAGCCACTTGTTGTGATGGGCGTTAAAATCGCCAAACACAAATATGTGAGCAAACGGGTGGGGAGAGAGAGAGCCTTGTCTCTACTGTCAGAAATGCTATCAAGTATTCCACAGTCTTGAGCGATAAAGGAAGAAGAGATAGCTTACAGAATTGAGAAGAGATAGTGGAGACACATGTACGAATGGTCCGGCGATTCGAGAGACAACTCTCTAGCCTGAGGGACATGGTCCTTGACGTAGACACCAAGGCCATACATGTGGGTTAGAGAGTCTTTCCTGAGTAGAGGAAGGTAGCCGGGAATCGAGAGATCAGAGGAGGGGATAGACGAGTCAAGGTTGGTCTCACACAGAGCCGGTATATCCGGGTAGTTTGCAGTGAGGAAAGGTTCCACACTGCAGACATTGGTTCTAATTCCACGGATGTTAGAGAACGAAATGTTGAGGGGTTTAGGTTTACTTTTTCGATCTTTGTAAGTCATCATGTGGAATTATGGTTGGAAGATGCGAAGGCCTGAAGTAAAAGAAGCAGACGGTTATCGACCGTGACGTGGGTAGAGAAAAGTTGGCACAGCCTGCATCATAAAGTGGCCTCAGGGTTGCCTACCAGTGGTAACTGCAGGGACACCTTTCCATGCGCGACATGGCACTACAGACACCCCGGCATTATACAACTGTTGATCAGAGTGGCCACTCAAGACGCTACGCAAGAGTTAGGGCTCCTAACTACCAGTCGGAAACAGCAACCAGGGAACTGTCAACCGTGTACCCTCAGAATGAAAGGGTAATATCACAGACTTCACACATCACGGGAGAAAAACAGCAGTACTAGTACAGAGGCCAGAGAGAGAGTTCCGGGAACCCCTTCCTAAACAAGAAACAAGGTGTGAGCCTCTACTCATGTCAAAGAGAATGGGGAGGAGTGTTGACCGGACGGTAGGAAAGCCTACCTACTCCTATTACATATAACACATACAAGAACGACAAAAACAACAAAAACATTAGAGGGGGAGGTACTTGGCAAAGTGTCCAGACTGACACCAGATGTATGTTCTGGGGGATAGGAATGGTATTTTATTTGTATTTTGCCCTTTCACAGCACTAAGTTTTGAGAATAAGTTGCATTGTCCTATTCTAAAAAGAAATTAAAAAAATATGGTCAGCCAGGTTTGTGGATATGGCATAAACGCCAACCCACTCATGGCAGCAAGTGTTCATGGCCGTCCGCTTTCATTCTCATGGTCACTAGTGATTGGTCAGCTTACCTTTATCGCCAAGTTTCAAGTTTCAATGAACGCAGCGCTGGGGGTGGTGGTGCCGGGTTGTGGTCACCGGGCATTCCTCCCTCCCATCAACAGTGAGCTTGAGGCACTTGCTTTCAATAAAATTAAAATCAACAAGGAGAAAGAAACGGCCAAACAATTCCACGTCGGGACATTTTATATAGCAAGATGATATTCGGTCAACTAGAACTTAAGAATACTGACGACACACTTTCGCCTGCTCTTTTTTTGTTCGAAGAGGGATTTCTAACTAAACGAACATACGGGGTTACAAGTTAGGTTAGATTAATTAGAATAGAAATAATAAGTTAGATTAGTCAAACGGACCGAGGGCAAAAAATAAAAGGTAAAAATAAAAAAAATTTAAAAAATGGGTCAATAGAATTATTGTCAATACTAGACCAAAAAAAAACTATTCTTCGTTATAGACCCCGGCAAGTCAGTTGAATGGAGATAAGATATTTACAGCTAATATCATTATTTATTCGGACATCACTGCTATACATCGCTTTCTGACTTATTCTGCCCTTAAAGCCTCAGCCTTTAATATCATCAAATGAAGGCATGAGTAGTCATCACTGGTACGATATGGCCCCTACTGTCCTTATCCAAAACGTCTGGTCGCATGATAGGCCCAAATTAATGGGGCTGCTTTAGTGCCATCTGCTCTCTCAATACGTACCTACTTTTGAGAGTACCTAACACGAAGTTATTAGAGCATCTCCCTCTCCATGACACCATAAAGACTCTGCAAAATGCCCACACAATGGAAGCATCAATCTGGTGGTTTTCACTCCTTGGTAAATTGCCTATGATTATAATCCGTAGGTGGTGATGGAAAAAGAAATGGACCGTAGGAATTTCAAACTTTAGCCATATGTGTATACTTCTACTACACCAGAAAGCAGAATATCTGGAATAAAAGGTACGGATCTGGAAGAGAAGAATCACCCTAACCAATTCTGAATATACGCATCTGTAGCAGAAGAATCACTCTATCCAATTCTGAATATACGCATCTGAAACAGAAGAACCACCCTATCCAATTATCAATATACGCATCTGAAACAAAAGAATCACCCTATCCAATTCTGAATATATGCATCTGAAACAGAAGAATCACCCTATCCAATTCTAAAATATACGCATCTGTATCAGAAGAATCAGAATATCCAATTCTGAATATACGCAACAGAAGCAAAAGAATCACCATATCGAATTCTGAATATACGCATCTGAAACAGAAGAATAAATATATCTAATTTTGAATATACGCATCTGAAACTACAGATTCACCCTATCCAATTGTGAATATACGCAACTGTTGCAGAAGAATCACCCAATCTAAATCTGCATGAACTTATAGGAAACAGAAGAATCACCATATCTAATTTTGAATATATGCATCAGAAACAGAAGAAACAAAATATCCAATTCTGAACATTCGCATTTGAAACAGAAGAATCACTCTATCCTTTTCTGAAAATACAGATCCGAAACAGAACAATCACCATACCCAATTAGAACAGAATAATCACCCTATCTAATTTTGAATATACGCATCTGAAACAGAAGAATCACCGTATACATTTCTGAATATAGCCGTCTGAAAAAGGGGAATCAGCTATCCAATTCTGAATATACGCATCTGAAACAGAAGAATCATCCTATCCATTTCTGAATATACACATTTGAAACAGAAGAATCACCCTAACCAATTCTGAATATACGCATCTGAAACATAAGGATCACCCTATCCAATTCATAATATACGCATCTGAAACAGAAGAAAAACCCTATAATATACGCTTCTGAAACTACAATCACCCTATCTACTTCTGAATAATCACATTTGAATCAGAAGTATCACCCTATCCAATTCTTAATATACCCATCTGAAACAGAAGAATCACCCTATCCAATTCTCAATATACGTATCGGAAACAGAAGAATCACCCTATCCTATTCTGAATATAGGCATTTGAAACAGATGAATCACCATATCTAATTTTGAATATAGGCATCTGTATATACAGATTTAATCTATCAAATTCTGAATATAGCCATCTGATAAAGGAGAATCGTCCTATCCAATTTTCAATATACGCTTCTGAATCAGAACCACCACCCTTTCCAATTCTGAATATACGCATCTGAAACGGAAGCATCACCCTATCTATTTCTGAATATAAACATCTGAAACAGAAGTATCACCCTATCGAATTCTGAATATACTCATCGGAAACTGAAGAATCACCATATCCAATTTTGAATATACTCTTCTGAATCAGAAGAAACACTCTATCCAATTCTGAATATACGCATTGGTAACAGAAGAATCACCCTATCTAATTCTCAATATACATATCTGAAACAGAAGAATCACCTTAACCATTTCTGAATATAGGCATCTGAAACTACGGAATCACCCTATCAAATCTGAATAGAGCCATCTGATAAAGGAGAACCATCATATCCAATTCTGAATATACGCATCTGAAACAGATGAATCACCATATCCAATTTTATATATACGCATCTGAAACTATAGATACACCCTATCAAATGCTGAATATAGTCATCTGACAAAGGAGAATCACCCTATAAATTTCTCAATATACTCTTCTGAATCAGAAGAACCACTCTATCCAATTCTGAATATACCCATCTGAAACAGATGTGTCAGCCTATCCAATTCTCAATATACATATCTGAAAGAGACGAATCACTCTATGCATTTCTGAATATACGAATCTGAAACAGAAGAATCACCCTATCCAAATCTGTATATACGCATCTGTAGCAGAACAATCACTCAACCCAATTCTGAATATACGCATCTGAAACAGAAGAATCACCCTATCGAATTCTGAATATACTCATAGAAAACAGAAGAATCACCATATCCAATACTAATTATACTATTCTGAAACAGAAGAAACACACTATCCAATTCTGAACATACGCATTTGTTACAGAAGAATCACACTATCCGATTCTGAATACACGCAACTTGAACAGAAAATTCACCCTATCCAATTTTGAATATACGCATCTGAAACTACAGATTCACCCTATCAAGTGCTGAATAGAGTCATCTGATAAAGGAAAATCACCATATCCAATTCTAATTATACTATTCTGAAACAGAAGAAACACACGATCCAATTCTGAATATACCCATCTGAAACAGAAGTATCACCCTATCCAATTCTGAATATACGCATCTGTAGCGGAAGAATCACTCTATCCATTTCTGTATATACGGACCTGAAACAGAAGAATCACCGTATACCTTTCTGAATATACGCATCTGTAATAGGAGAATCACTCTATCCTTTTCTGAATATACGCCTCTGAAACAGAAGTATCACCATATCCAATTTTGAATATACGCATCTGAAACTGCAGATTCACCCTATCCAATTCTGTATATACGCATCTGTAACAGAACAATCACTCAATCCAATTCTGAATATACACATCTGAAACAGAAGAATCACCCTATCCAATTCTGAATATACGCATCTGAAACAGAACAGTCACCATATCAAATTTTGAATGTACGCATCTGAAACAGAAGAATCAGTCTATCCATTTCTGAATATATGCATTTGAAACAGAAGAATCACCCTATCCAATTCTGAATATACGCATGTGTAAAATAAGTATCACCCTATCCAATTCTTAATGTACCGGTATGAAACAGAAGAATCACCCTATCGAATTCTGAATATTCTCATCTATAACAGAAGAATCACAATATCCATTTTCGAATTATATTCTTCAGAATCAGAAGAACCAATGTATCCAATTCTGAATATACGCATTTGTAACAGAAGAAACACACTATCCGATTCAGAATGTATGCATCTGGAACAGAAGTATCACCCTATCCAATTCTGAATACAGGCATCTGGAACAGAAAATTCACCCTATGCAATTTTGAATATAGGTATCTGAAACTACAGATTCAACCTTTCAAATGCTGAATATAGTCACTGACAAAGGAGAATCACCCTATCCAATTCCCAATATACTTTTCTGAATCAGAAGAATCACCCTATCTATTTCTGAATATACGACTCTGTAACAGAAGAATCAACCCATCCAATTCTGATTATAAGTATCTGAAACAGAATAATCACTCCATCCAATTCTGTTTATAAGCATCGGAACCAGAAGAATCACCCTATCCAATTAAGAATATACTCATCTGAATCTACAGAATAACCCTATGTACTTCTGAATATACACATGTGAAACACAAATATCAACCTATCCAATTCTGAATATACGCATCTGGAACAGAAGTATCACCCTATCCAATACTTAACATACCCATCTGAAACAGAGGTATCGCCTTATTCAATTCTGAATATACGCATCGGAAAGAGAAGAATCACAAGTTCTAATTTTGAATATGGGCATCTGAAACTACAGAATCACTCTATCATATTCTGAATATAGCCATCGGATAAAGGAGAATCATCCTATCCAATTCTGAATATACGATTCTGAATCAGAACCACCACCCTATCCAATTCTGAATATACACATCTGAAGCAGAAAGAATCATCCTATCGAATTCTGAATATACTCATCGGAAACAGAAGAATCACCATATCCAATTTTTAATATACTCTTCTGAATCAGAAGAAACACTCTATCCAATTCTGAATATACGCATTTGTAACAGAAGAATCACCCTATCTAATTCTGAATGTTCGCATCTGGAACAGAAGAATCACCCTATCCAATTCTCAATATACATATCTCAAACAGAAGAATCACCATACCTAATTTTGAATATACACATATGAAACTACAGATTAACCCTATCCCATTCTGAATGTACGCATCTGTATCAGAAGAATCACTAAATCCAATTCTGAATATACTCATCTAAAACAGAAGAATCACCCTATCCAATTCTGAATAACTCATCTGGTACAGAAGAATCACCCTATCCAATTCTTAATATACCCATCTGAAACAGAATAATCACCCTATCCAATTCTGAATATACTCATCTGAAACAGAAGAATCACCCCATCTAATTCTGATTATAAGCATCGGAAACAGAAGAATCACCCTATCCAATTCTGACTACACGCATCTGGAACAGAAGATTCACCCTATCTAATTTTGAATATACGCATCTGAAACTACAGATTCACCCTATCAAATGCTGAATATAATCATCTGACAAAGAAGAATCACCCTATCCAATTCTCAATATACTCTTCTGAATCAGATGAACAACTCTATCCAATTCTGAATATACGCATCTGAAACAGAAGAATCACCCCATCCAATTCTGATTATGAGCATCGGAAACAGAAGAATCACCCTATCCGATTCTGAATACACGCCTCCGGAACAGAAAATTCACCCTATCCAATTTTGAATATACGCCTCTGAGACTAATGATTATAAGCATTGGAAACAGACGAATGACCCTATCCAATTCTGAAGATACGCATCTGAAACTACAATCACCCTATCTACTTCTGAATGAACACATTTGAATCAGAAGAATCACCCTATCCAATTCTCAATATACGCATCGGAAACAAAAGAATCATCCTATCCTATTCTGAATATAGGCATTTGAAACTGATGAATCACCATATCTAATTTTGAATATAGGCATCTGAATATACAGATTTACTCTATCAAATTCTGAATATAGCAATCTGATAAAGGAGAATCGTCCTATCCAATTTTCAATATACGCTTCTGAATCAGAACCTCCACCGTTTCCCATTCTGAATATACGCATTTGAAACGGAAGCATCACCCTATCCAATTCTGAATATTCACATCTGAAACAGAAGTATCACCCTATCGAATTCTGAATATACTCATCGGAAACAGAAGAATCACCATATCCAATTTTGAATATGCGTATCTGAAACAGAAGAATCACCCCGTCCAATTCTGAATATACGCTTCTGAATCAGAACCTCCACCCTATCCAATTCTGAATATATCCATTTGTAACAGAAAAATCACACTATCCGATTCTAAATGTATGCATCTGGAACAGAAGAATCACCATATCCAATTCTAAATACATGCATCTGGAAATTGGATGAATTACTTACTCCTTGGCAGTTGTTTATCAATGGAAACGTGTGCAAAAGGCATCTCTCTAATGGCTAATACAACAAAGTAATCTTGTATTAATCAGATGTATGTATAAACTTATTGAATGATAGAATACATATATACATGAATAAGAAAATGCAACTTTCGAAAAGGAAAGGGGGACAATTTTCTCGATTTGTAACCTGAAATATTGGTTTTCATTTTTCCATGTTCGTATGCATCTGTTGCCAAATCTGTTGTGAGCTGTTAGTGACGTGCAGCACAATTTGATCGAAGCGTCGTAACTTTGCCTCAAAAGGAAACTCTTTGAAACGTTTCTGTTGTATTTAATTTAGACAATATATTTGGAGTCCTTTAATAGTTCTCAGATTTCAAAATTTGCGATTTCTATGGGCGATATGTTGAACTGTCTATTAACGAAATCGCAAAAACTAGCAGATATTTAAAACACATAACATATTCTAAAGACAAAATCACAGTTTTGGAGCACCAACTGAGGTTCGATCTCATTAGCAAAGATTTGTGAATCTCTTTTGCTGTGAACTCACTTCACAACATCGTAAACTAAGAAAATATTTAATTCTAACGCTGGTCCACTACAGGTCCGGCACTGAGATCCATTTTTCTCAAACAGCAATCTTTCTAGATACTGGATTTTTATAAAGAATTAATGGATTTAATTTTAATCCGACATTTTTATTATTTATTTTCAACTGTGTGTATTACATCAATCGTCTTGCGAACTCGAAAAATTTTAATAAACGGCAACTCAGATTCGAACCTTGGAGGAACAAATTTTCTTCATTAAGATTTCACAAGTGCGCAGACCGATAGATATAATACACACTATTTACATTGAATTGTTATCCATGCCTTTATTGCCATATTTACAACATTTCGGCCGTTGTATGCTCCGATCTTCTTCATATTAGTTTGAATTTAGTCCACGGGGTTAGATTGTTCTAATTACACGTTCCATTTCTTGGATATCACAGTTTCCGTAAATTCCCCTTGGTAACTCTCCAAGATTTTATTCCCTCACCTGTTGAACTCACAACTTTTATCCACTGGGCTATCTCCCCAAGGACACGTGGTTCTAAATTACAAATAATATCACTTGAAGAAATCCGGAACGTGCAACGGCCGAAACGCCGTGAATATGGCAGTAAAGATGAGGACATTTCGAACAATGTAAATAGTGTATATCGGTCTGCGCACTGAAGATATTTGAATGAAGAAAATTTGGTCTCCGGCAGGTTTTGAATCTATGTTCACTTTTATTAAGATTTCTCGAGTTCGCTGTCCGATCTATTTAATACATTTAAAACAAAAATGGGGCGTCTATTTCAAATACGGGTATCCACTAAAAATAACGTTTCAAGTAATACTAGTTTTCTAACCTATGCTCTATAACGGATGAGGGGGTTAAGCATTAGTTAATCTGGTAAAGGTTTACTAGAATATTTAGAATTTGGTTATATGGCAGCTTTCCTCAGGCTAAGTTCACTATAATGAGGCGATTGTATTACCAGCGGATGTACTAAACAGGTAGTTGGTGAGAAATGATGTACTAAATGTTCTTCAGTTACTTGATTTAGAAAAAATGATTATGTTGATAGCAGTTTTTAATTGATGAATTTTTCATTAAAAACAAGTATTTTATTTTACTTGAACGTTCGTTTACGTCCACGGGAGCCGCGTTTGTTGAATCTATTGAACATCGATGCAGTCCGAATATTTCTGACCAAACTCTTTTAATTATCATTTTGCTCATTTTTTCAAGAACCCAGTCTTTTTTTTTATCTTTCTCATATTCAAATACATTTTTTAAAGACGAGCCTTGTCCATTACACATTACGTCGTAATCATGTTAAGGCCAACGGGATTTTACGTTAGCCGAATGGATTAGCAATGTTTATTACTTTTAATACAATACTTCCAATGGGGGGTTAATTTTATGATTTCGGCTGCTAATAGATCGTTTCCTTTTATGGTTAATATTATATAGTGTGGGTGTATTTAATTGTATTTGTTTTATGTCGGTGGATATCATATTTCCAAGCGATTCGTGTTTATTGATGTGAACGTGACTGCACTCTAGTGTGGCAAGTTAACCTGTGTGGCAGAGACGTTGTTGTATATATCCAGTAGAGAATGTAAATTCTGTTGAAACAGAATTGTTAAATGATAATGGTTTGATGTTGTTTAGGGCTGAAGTTGTTAGGGATAATCAGGTTAGGGTTTTCAAATTTCAGCAGTAAATTGTTAATATTACACATTTATCATATTCAATAGAAGATATTTATTGTATAATGCTTTTAATGGATTCTTTCTTTCGTTTATTCTTTCGTTTATTCTTTCGTTTATTCTTTATTGTTTTTATTATTTCTATATTTGTTGCTATGGAGTTTCTTTAGAAATAATTTTATTTACTTCTGTGAAAGCCATTGATCATTCGTGTTTGATGTTATTAAAGTATTTATGGAATCTTCTTCTATCTGCCGTGTGTCTTAAGAACGCGGGCGATCATGACTCTCCACAACATCCTATCCTTTGTAGTTCTTAGTAACGTCTGTTATATGCTATCGCTTCTAATCTCTGTTCTGCCAACAAGTTCGTTAAATAGATGACTAGCTGATTTCGTCTGCCGCTCTTGCCTCTAATATACACTGTGAATCCATTTCTTTTTATTTGCCCGAGATATTTGAACGTTTTCTTTCTGATTCTAAGTATAGATGCAATTTTGTTTCCATTTTACCAAATATTTCGTCGTTTCTTACATGTTCAGTCTATGGTATTCTCAGTATCCTTCTGTAGAACCACAGTTTTGTTTCCCCTCGTCTGATAACTCTAATAATACTGTTCTATATCCAGTATATCAGTCTATGGTATTCTCAGTATCCTTCTGTAGAGCCACATTTTTGTTGCTTCTAGTTTGATAACTCTAATAATACTGTTCTATATCCAGTATATCAGTCTATGGTATTCTCAGTATCCTTCTGTAGAACCACATTTCTGATGCCTCTAGTCTGATAACTCTAATAATATTGTGCAACATCCATTGCCATATAGAAGAACAGTTTAATGTATGAAAAGTGTAGATATACTTTGTTTTATTGATCAGATGTGTATACCTGTTATAACTAAGGTTATGGGTGTTCAAACTGATTATTTTATATATATAATTTAGGAAGGTGTAAAGGGAAGGAATAGATTCTAGTTTCAATATTTTAGAGAAAATGGAAATAAAAAGGACACAAGAAAGTGACAGTTGAAATTTCTAAGGCACATAGTGAGAAATGAGGGTTTGGAAAATGTGACACTCGCAGGACACATGGTAGGCAAGAGGAACAGAAAAAGCAGCGCATAACCCCTGCCTATTGAGCGTGTGTTACTGGTTGACAAAACCGGGATTAGCAAAAAAGGTAACCTTTATTAATAGTTAAAAAGGACAGTAAATTGTAGAGTGCGAAAATCCCACTACCTCTTGAAAAGACACGTCACATAAAAAAGAGAAGAAATAAGGGTGTTTTATTCAGACGGATTAAATATAAGGGTGTTTCATTAAAACGGATCGAAGTCAGCAGTAAATAAATCAGTTTTATTGGTGAAAAATTTATTTATTTCTCTATTGGATCATGTTATTTAAGTCATAATATTAAATAAATTTTAATTCTGTATTTAAAATTAATATAAATATAACAGAAAAAACTAAAAAAAATGAAAGTGATGAATTGTGTATGTAAAATAAACAGACAAAAAAGGTAAAAACACACACTTCCACACAAATTACTTAGTTCTTCAAGTTACAATAATAGATTTATAATCAAAATGTAAATATTGACATCTAAGTATTTATAAAAAAACAAATAAATATCATAGAGATTCACTCACCTATATCACGGTACGTCTACATATCTAAATTATTGAGGATATAGATAGGGTGTTTCATTAAGACGGATTATATATAAAGGTGTTTCATTAAGACGGATCAAAGTCCATAGTAAATAAATCAGTGTTATTGTTGAAAATGTATTTATTTCTCTATTAGATCATCTTATTTAAGTCATGGCAATTATGTGTGAAAAATAATGTCACCCAAATGTCCGCGAAATCTGAAAGAAAAAGAAAAAATCGTTAGAGGCTTAAACATAAATCACATTTAAAATCAGTCCAAGTTATTGGAACTCCCTTAATTTCTCGAAGACGGATTTTAATTATTTCTTCATTTTATTCTATTTTTATTCCAACGAATTTCTTAGGGAGGATAAAATGTCGCCATGTCTGATGTCAAATGTAGCTTTACATTATTCCAAATAATATATTATTCGAAATTAATAAAATCAAATAAGCATAAAGAACGTTGTGAAAAATATAAAATGAAAACATATGAAACTCTACCACAAGTAGAAAGAAAGAAATTAAAACAAAATACAAAAAAGTCTTTCATGACAAACTCTAAACATGATATAACAATTATCAAATGTCTCTACAAGTCTCCAGTTGATCGCGATACAAACTGATTCTGGAAATACGATCTTTTATACATAAACAAGACATTTTTAATAAAAAATATTTCTTTGTTGTTTTTAAGGAAACATATCAAATAATAACGTATATCCAAATGGGGAGATGCGATAAGATTCTCAGATGACAAATGCTTATTTCAAGGACATAAAACTCTCTCTATCCTTAGGATATTGGCTTGAAACAATAATCCTCACCCACCAGCATTTGCATCTATTCTTTTATGTCCTATCGCAAGGGAGATATGTTTGTGGGGTTTTGTCTCAGCGAAAAATGGAATCAATAGTTCAAATTGAAATGCCGACCGAGTTTCTGGTGTTCGGAATTTTGCCATTAGGAAAAGAAATATTTTGTTTTAACTTTTTCTTTCCTCTCTCCAGCCGCGTGCAAAACAGTAGGGTAAACTGAACTTACTAACCATGGTAGACAAGTGGAGAAGGACAATACCGAATTCAAAAATTGTGGAGAATGCGCTAGGAAATCACTTCATTACCTTGCCCAAGAACAAGCACAGTAATGCTCAATTTACAGAAAAAGGAACAAATTAAACAAAAACGTAACTGTGGAGAGCTATTAAAGCCGACATTATGTAGGAGCATGACTAACTTTGTTTTCAAATTTATTCAAAACTCTGTTAAATATTTCCCAGTTTTTCGATTTGATCCAAATGTCAAATTCTGGTTTGCAAGTTAAGCCGATGGTTACTCTTTGATAATTGGCGCTACCCATTATTCTTGTGTTGTTCATCATCTTCATCCATTCGTCTTCGTGTAGAATTGAGTTGATCTGAATAAATGGCTACACTTTATTCTATTCAGACATTTTGAAGAGAGAATCAGAGATTGAAAAACTCATTTGACGCAATATCCTACTCATAAAATATTTACGTTTCGAATAATGGATTGAAAAGAATAGATAAATACCGAACATTTATTCTCTTGCTTTTGTAGAAAAGCTAATTAAAAAAAAGCAGCAGAACAAATCTATCACGTGTAATCATTTTTTATTAAATTTGATTTCAATATAAGATGCAGTGGTTTATGAAGTGAGATGCTGAAAAATTCGATCACGGCCATTTCCACCAATCACTATTTCAGTGGCCAAACATCTTTGGCGAGTGAAAATTCAACGTTTGTTTCAGGAATTATTATACATGAAATTTCATCAAAATGTCTTTTCTAAATTTATTCAGTGAATGAAAGGAAGAAAAGGAAAGAAAGAAAAGTGGGAAAGTATGATAAAGAAAGAAAGGGAGACGTCAGAATGAAATAAAAAATGAAAAACAAACACAAGATAGCAAGAAAGGAAATGTTGAATTCAGTGTTTTCTCTCTCCGAGACTGTCTGTCACCCAAAGCATAAGACCACAGTCTGTACCCCAACAGCTGACGGAAGATGGGTTCATGCCTTTCCTAATGACCATAGTGCGAGCTGGACAAGACAAAGTCAGTCAGCTTTTGAAATGGACCCGTAGAACTGGAGAAGTAAAATAACTTCACCGACAATTCAATCTAGGAATAATGTTTTTAACGAAATTATAACATCCCATCAATCTTCAGATTTTGTCACTTAAGCAGAGTAAAGAAATTTTTCAGTTACGTCAGCTAGAAAACCTCAATGAGTGAATAATAATAATTATTATGTTTTTAAAGTAAGGTTCACGCTGAACATGGCCCAGGGACAACTCAGGGTAGAAGATAATATTAAGTGGCAAGAGGGTAGAAGAGAAAGATAACGGTTACCCCCTAGCCTTGAATAGGTTAATATTGTAGTCAACGGGGAAACATCCTCTTGGGAGTCGGTCCACAGTGGTTCGTGGGAAGAAGCTTTTCAACTGCAATTTACTTCTCCCCGATGGAAAACGGAGGGGATGTGTGTGGTGTACTACTATGTAATTGGCATGGTCTGAACTAGTGGAACCAGGGAATGTAGTTCATCCAAGCACTTTTCGTGGAAATACTGATAGAGCAGAGTGAGGTTTGACACACCCCGCCTATGAGAGAGAGGTTGGAGCAGTATCGGGGGTGAATAATTCGTCGCCCGCAAGTGCTCGGAGACACTTTTGGAGAGTGAGGTATGGGCAACTCTCGACCAAATATGCCAACAGTACTCCATTTTTGGTCTCATCTGGTTGTCGAAAAGGTAGAGGATAGCATGAGGAGTTAGGTACTTACTGAAGCGGTATTATTATTATTAGTAGTAGTAGTAGTAGTACTAGTAGTAGCAGTAGTAGTAGTATTGGTATGATATTTCCTTTGATTTTTTGTGTGTACTCATTTCTTTTCGGGTCCCGATCAGAGGCCTAAGGTCAAAAATGGCATCATGACATTTTCCACTGGGCAATTTAAAATAAAAATCGCACATATTTTACATAGATAAATCCCTCCGTAAGGTGTATGCTGTACTCGTGAAAACATTTTTTTATATTTCTTTAAGGCATGGGCTGCAAGGAGTACCATCATTGAGTCTATTGAAATCTTTTCCATACGGAGGGATTTATCTATGTAAAATATGTGCGATTTTTATTTTAAATTGCCCAGTGGAAAATGTCATGATGCTGTTTCTGACCTTAGGTCTCTGGTCGGGACACGGAAAAATGAGTGCGCACTAGAAATCAAAGGAAATAAAATAATAAGAACAAATGTTTTTAAAAAGATTCCCAAACAAATGACATGCAATAGAATACAGCAGCCTAAGTTAGATGTTAAGCGTCTTCATCTGCTAAGGAGCAGTGGAGGTTAAGGACTCGATTCAACTGGAATCGTATTTCAGAACCTTTTTGAAAAACTAAGCAAATACAAAGACACGAAGAAGAAAATAGAACTAAAAATGTGGTACTAAAATTGTTTCTGTCTTTGGAGCTTTGGGTCTGAAAAAGAAAGCAACTCAATAAAGAATCAACAATTTTTTCCACAAATTCAAAAAATACTTTTAACAAGTGTAACTCATATTCTGTGAAACACTTCGTCCATTTAAGATATTTGTTAATACTTGCCTCTTGTTTAATTCAGTGGATACAACAAAAAATCACGATTTGCTTACCGCAGGTCATTAGATATGACTTGGGATGTAATTATTAAAAAGGCAGATAAAAAAGAATTGAAATAATAATAATTTGGAGATATTTTGATAAACTCTCTAAATGTGAGGATCAGAAATTATAAATTAGTATTTTGGTACGTTTAAATGGATTTTAAATAATAATAATAATAATAATAATCTAATAATAACTAGAAAAAACGAAATGCCGTACAATGGTCTAAATCAAAAGGGAAGCTCCTGTCTAAACAAGACCCGAATTTTAATCGCGTCAAGTTTAGTAGTACTTTGTTCCGACAGTCATTATTATTATCATTTTCAATGATTTCTCTTGTATACACATTTCCCAAGCAGAGACCAACGCTCAGAAATGGCTTCATGACATTTTCCACTGATCGGTTTTATAAAACAAAACTAAAACACGTTTTATATCGATAAAACACTTCGTAATGTGTGAGCTATACTTCAAAATACAATTTTTGTATTTCTTTAAGAAATTAGCATCCAGGAATCCCTTCAATGAATCTATCGAGACATTGGCCAATCAATCCGAGAGCTAAAACTACAACTGGAATTATTGATATGCTCATGTGACATTTTTTTCTCGATCCTTGTATTTTGATAGTTTGGGAAGATCTTCAAAGACACAATCTGCAGGGACTGCCTTGTCAATAAGAAAGCACATTCTGTATTTGTGGTCTTTGATCACGACAGCTGAGCGATTAGCTTTGATTATTCTCTCTCTGTGTATTGTAAATTCCCATCATCATTATTATTATTTTTTTTTTCTTCTCAGTTTTAAAAATGTAAAGTCACCGGATTTGTTGGGATATCATCAGGCAGCTACCCGCAACTTTAAATGTTTCATGCATTGCTCAAGGTCCTCCCTACTCATTGAAGACAACTTCCTGTGGAATTTTTGTAGGATTTTATGTATCCTTTTAGAGAACAATATATATATATATATATATATATATATATATATATATATATATATATATATTATTATTATTATTATTATTATTATAAAATGTCTCAAACCAAATCCTATATTGAGAAAAAATTATAATTACGCACACAGATGTGTAAATGACACTGGTTTGCCAAAAATTGGTCTGAAGGAAATATAATATTTTTCAGGCCAAGAAATCATTTTAAAGGAGCAATGATAATAAAAGAACAGGATTCGGGGTGGGGGCAGAAAACAGCGATTGACATTGCATTTCAAATTTTGAAAACCAAAGTCGACTGAAAAGCAAAAAGCCTGAAGAGCGCTTCAAAAGCGAGAAGTGCATGGGAAGAAAAGTGTTACATGGGAAAATGGGATTAAATTTGTAAGGTGGGATTACCGGAAAGCACATCAGAAAAATTACCATGAAAATATTTATACAAAAGGCACGGGGAACACGTTACGACAGTGGAAAAATGACTGAAGCCGAGATGCCAGATCAGAACGAATAACATTCTTTGAATTTTGTCAAAAATCTCTAGATACATAGCAGAAGCTGGAGGCCATATATGACTGCAATATTTAGAGTATTGACCACTGGTAGACTTATGAATATGTAAGATAGATTCTGGCGAGAGACATTAGCTAGCACGACACAGTGATCCAACTTTCCTAGCAGCAAACTGAGCAATTGATTCAATAGAATCGTTGCACTTCAGGTCAGTAAGAATCATTAGAGCTAGAAGACTGATGATAGGCAAAAGAAAGTCTCTCTAAGTCTATAAAAATAGGGCCATTTTGCTATTGAGGCCTTAAAATTAACAAGCCATTTCATGCCACACTTAACGAAAGATTGAAAGTCATTTCTAAGACCAGCTGCCAATTTGACCTTTATCAAATCTATCATACTTATTAAGACATTAGTAAATAGTTGTGTCATCAGAACAGAAAGCTAGTCGATAACTAATTACACCGGGAAGCTGAAAAATAAGAACAAAATAGGTCCAAGGATAGCGCTTCAAGGCCAAAAGATCTAGAAGATTGGACGGTCCAGACGTTTTGTATATCACAATGTGATAAGATTAAATCAGTTCAGACATTCGTCCAGAGATACCATAAACTTTTCACTTGTGAAAAAGACCAGCATGCAAAACCCTGTCAGACGCTTTGGAAATAACTAAAGCAACAACCCGAGCTTCATTATTCTCATCTAAACCCTGACACTGTCATTTCGCAATAACCGTTAATATGACAGCAACTGTGAAGCAAAGGGAAAAGCAAATTGCTTGTCTGACAGAAGATCCTCATAGTTGATTAAAGCCTCTTTTACTTTGCTAAAAATAAGGCCGATACTTAAATGAATTCGCCTGAGTCCGTAAAGACTGAAACTACAGAAGAGAATTTTCTACAAGCAGGAAAACAAGAAGCAACAACTCATTTATGCCAGTGTTTAAAGAGGGCATTTCTTAAGGATTATTGAGAGGGGTACCATGAAATGAGGACCCAGTTTGGCCACCACGTCCCGAGCTATATGCATATCACACAATAGAGACTCATTTCTAATTGGAAAGTCAGCGAAAAGTTACTTAAGAGTAGATTTGGAAGAATATTTACGAACAAAGCCTTCAGTATTATCAGCAAGATATGATAACAACTCTTAGAGAGGATTTACACTTATTAGAGAGTTGCCAGTAGTCACCAGATCTAAATTTGTTACAGGTTATACAGTGTCACATTATGTCAACGAAGAAATACTTAGCCGTCTTGTGGAAACGTTGACAATTAAAGACGTCTTGTATCAGAAGTATCACGTTGGCACAGCGGTTGCCGTGGGCTATAGCAGCTGAACAGGCAGGTTTGAAACAAGGGAAATACTGTAGCGTCACTTGGTATTTCCGAGATGGCACAAAAGCATCGATGCCAGCTTTTCAGTGATAGAGTTTTCCGTATGAAACTTAAAAATCCCACTTCAAGAATCACGAGATTAAATGATCATTGTGGAGATAGATACAGAGAGAGATGCTGGCAAATTATATGAAGATAATTTATGACGAGAAAATCGATGCAAGGAAGGAAAAGGGCTTTGCAAGGAGCATTTGCACGAGAAATGACTGATGCGGAATCGTGGAGGTGACTCAGGAGAGGGATTCTTGAAAAGGAAAATTGAAAGGATTCTACATGTAGCTTTAAGAACAAATTCTATTAAGTACGCTATTGATAGAACAGCAGATTTAGCATTGTGCAAGTTACTGAATGTGTGCAATGCATTGTAAGTGGCTATAAACCAAATAATAACAAACGCCAAGAATGAATATAGGAAAATAAATGTATTAACCTAATAATACAAACTGGTAATACAGTTTAGCAGTTCCACGAATGCGAGGTTAGTAGACAAATATATATATATAGTCTTTGATATCGACGTATCGCTGTATGACTTTTTACTGAGTCTAAGTGCTCGTTACTGTGACTCTTGCCCGCTACGTTCATACGCTCGTTCCTTTCGACGTTCGACTATGTTCGACCTCTCTCTCTCTCTCTCTCTCTCTATCTCTCTCTCTCTCTCTCTCTCTCTCTCTCTCTCTCTCTCTCTCTCTCTCTCTCTCTCTCTCTCTCTCTCTGTGTGTGGCTGTCCCTGCCGGGTATCCACTACTACGATGACATCATAATTGCCTGCGAAATGCTCTCACAGAAAGAATACTAGAGCCGCCATCACAACGTATGTTTGCATCTCCGTCGGGGTTTTTGCTGGAAGTTGGATTCCAAACAGCTGACAAGTGATAAAAAGAAATAAATCTGGGAAGGTATTGGGAAATGAGCATGTGAAACTCCTGTGGGAGTTAACAGTTCAACCTGGCGGAGTGTTTGAACACGCAAAACAACATATGACACTTATAAAAACTTCTCATGAGTAACTGTTGGTAGACGTGATGTGACCTAGTGATAACTAAAATACGGCTTAATACATTGAAAATCCTCAGAGGTGAAGATAAATTTGGGGAGAATTTGGAATGATATTGGAGCCCTTGAATCGATTCCAAAGAATCTCCAGAAATCATTGATACCTTCGGAATTGCAATCAGCCTAACAAGGTAATAAAATCAACCATCTTATACACAGCAAATAACCTGGGATATGTTTTTGATTTCTACAACCTTAAAACTTAACTAAGTCATTTAAATTTATTGTCGGTGTTTGGTACCATCTCTATGAATATTTCGATAGTAACAATAATGAAATATTTTGATAGCCACTCCAAATATAAGGTTCTAGAAATAGAAATTACACTTTATGTGATATTTAAACAAAACTGTCATTCCAGTCATAGTAGGAGCACTAGGAATGATCATATAAACTACTGATAAACACATCACATAAGATGGTGTTAATAAATTTCAGTACAATAACTTTACAAAATACTTTAATTAAATAAAGGTTTAGATGAAAGACTTAATAAATGTCTGTTTGAAACAGCAAATAATAATAATAACAATAATAATAATAATAATGGTATTATCCGCTTTGACACAGGGATTTCTTTCTGAACGCGTCGACGTTCAAACATTTAGTTGGAAGCTTGCAATTAAATTATGCTTAACTAAAATTATTGACAATTGTATTTTGTTTCTCTAAAGATGAAAAAATTCACAAGTTGATTATCAAATGTAAACGAATTTATCTGCCAATTAATCATTTGCTGTTAAAATCAATATCGAATTTGTAAATCGTGATAATTGAATTTTGTCAGACAAGCGCAGTCAGCCGTGTGTGGGGGCTGATAACTTTTCTGTATATTTAATATGCAATGTTTGGCAGTGTAAACACCTCTCAGAAATCCACTAGAAGAATGTATCGTTTTAAGCGCTCTCACATATCATTTATACGTCAAATGTGTAGCATTTTAAACACCTCTCAGAAATCCACTAGAAGTCAAATCTGTATCGGTTTAAGCGCTCTCACAAATCCTTTATACGTCAAATGTGTAGCATTTTAAATACCTCTCACAAATCCACTAGAAGTCAAATCTGTATCGTTTTAAGCGCTCTCACATATCATTTATACGTCAAATGTGTAGCATTTTAAACACCTCTCACAGATTCACTAGAAGTCAAGTCTGTATCGGTTTAAGCGCTCTCACAAATCCTTTATACGTCAAATGTGTAGCATTTTAAACACCTCTCACAAATGAACTGTACCATTTCTTATAAATACGTTGGAATTCTACTTATTTTGTCCACGCCAACTCTTAAAAGACGTTTCTTTAAGGCTTCTGCTTCCCTCTTTTGCTCAATGTAAGTCTTTACAGACACGAAACTCAAATCTATTACGCTAACTTTACCAAATATTTATTATTTTTAATCGTTACTGGTTTAGTTCACGGGTGTTGTATTGAAAAGAAATACAAATGTATCAATTTATTCAATTTTTGAATACTTTTAATGAAGCCATTCCTATTTTTCCTGTTTTCATTTCTTCTTTGTGAAATATTCTATATTCCGTGTCATTCCTTGGCATTGTTTGTTGTCTCCTTTTCACCCTGTCAAGTATCTCATCTGCCTTCCATTCCTTTTTTTCCTTGTCAAGTTTTCTTTCGAATGATCTCGTTTGAGGATTTTACTAACATTTCTCTTAATGCTTGCCAATTCGAATTTTCATTCTTATTTAGTTCATCGTATCTTATTTTAGCGTTGTCCACACACTTCTCTTTCACATTGGCTCTCTTCTACTTCCGAGCCATTAATTTTCTTGGAAATAATAGTGAAACTGTTTCCCGCTGCCTTCTCTACAGTAATTAAAGTAAATAAATTATTACTTTAATTTTGTCGAGTTAATAATCACAGAACAACAAACATATCTCACAATCTAATTTGGAAGAGTCGGAAAGTTTCATGGACGATATCGGACAATTAATTTTAAAAATAAAAATATTCAATTTTTTACCTTGCCCTCTTATGATGAACGGAGAAATGGATGGGATGTGTGTGGGAGAATTGATAACGACAAGTAAAAATTAGAGATACATTTTGTTTTATTGATTAAATGACTTAGTAATTTATACCTGTTATAACTAAGGTTATGGGTGTTCGAATTGATTCTTCTTTTATATCCATAAGACTTGAACGTGTATCTATTGGGGGCCAACTAAGAAATCTAAGAAAAAAGAAAATGGAAAAAAAGGCACTTATAATTATTATCAGACAAAGACAGTTGAAATTTCTAGAGTTCATAATGAGAAAGGTGGACTTAGACGACCTGTCACTCCCACAGAGCACAACCTGTCTAACGAGCTTGTGTAAATGGTTAAGAAAACAGGGATTATGAGAGATACCAAAAAGGATCACCATTACTAAGAGCTAAAAAGAACAGTAAACTGTATATATATATATATATATATATATATATATATATATATATATATATATATATATATATATATATATATAAATGACAATAGGAAAACATTAGTAATTGCTGACGCGTTTCGGCCAATGTGGACTTTCTCAAAGCAAAAAACGAAATGAATTTAATTAAACAAGGTAATTAATAAAAACAAAAACAGTGTTCTTAGCAACTGGAATGTACAGAACGCTATTTTCATATTGTTAACTGAAAATAACGTCAGTTAATGTCACGTGTGGAGAACATTTTCTACAGGATAACTCTGAGAAATTTATATATATATATATATATATATATATATATATATATATATATATATATATATATGCTGTGGATTCCGAGATGAATCCGATAGCAATGAATAACAAACGCCAGGAATAGATAAGGAAAATAAATGTATTAACGTAATAATACAAACTGGTAATACGGATTAGTAGATCCAGAAATGCGGGTTAGTAGCACTAATATATATACGGTCTTGGTATTGAAGTATCGCGGTATGACTCCTTACTGAGTCTACGTGCTCGCTAACTGTGACGCTTGCCGCCGTCTCTGTGTGCGACTTACTCTACTACTACTGAACTCTACTACTCTTCTGTCGTCCCGTCTCGACTACTTCTTGACTGTTCGGGTATTCACTGCCAGTGGTATATGTATACACTAGGTGAGTCCATTTGTGTGAAAAGGGGAGACCTCTTAACAATATATATATGGACATTTCATTGAATACCAGAGATAAGGTGCTTTGATTTAGTTTTTTATACAATTTCTCATGTGATCTAATATTTTTTTCTTTTCGGATGATAAATTATACAAAAACTCTCTAGTTGTTCTTTTTTCATTTTTTCAGTTTTAGTTGTGCCATGAAAGAAGGATAGCTGCCTAAGTACACACATACACAAAAACACACACACACACGCACACGCACACACACACACACACACACACATATACATATATATATATATATATAGTGATGACGCGTCAAGCAATGTAATCTTGAAATCATTAGAAGTTTCGGCCTTCTCAACATCACACTCCTTTCACCCACCTGACCGATAAAATACCAGAATATATCTAGGTAACCAGCTATCCAACGCCACGTCATTTACTAAGATTGAAATTATTTCAACCTGCACGACTTTCAGACATGTGCGCAGCAAGAGCAAGTCCTCCAATCAAATATCGACTACCCCACCCCCATAAGATAAGCACACTCAGTGCTTATCTAATGCAGCGAAACAGTCTGTGCATGAAAATATATATATGTGTGTGTGTGTATGTGCGCGCGCGTGAATGTGTGTGCGTGTATATATATATATATACACACACACACACACACACATATATATATATATATATATATATATATATATATATATATATATATGTATGTATGTATATGCATGCATACACATTTTTCAATCCGATGTTATTACTAATTTCCAGTAAACGTTATTTTCAGTAGGTCTACGTGTTTGTGTTGTTATCTTGATGAAACAGGAAATAATGTTTATAGTAATATATATGTAATAATATATATGTAATAATATATATGTAATAATATATAATATTGCATTCCAAAAATCCATTAAAAATGACCGCTTAAATTTCGGCTATGAAACTGAGGTCTGCAGTTACAGACCTCCCCCCCAAAAAAGATGTCTGTGTTTCCCTAAATATGTAATAGAAGTGTGCATGTTCAAATCTACTTTAACAAATGCGCTCCGAGACTTATTGATTAAAGGTTACTACCTTTTGGTGAGGTAAACCTCCAAAATATTTAATCGTTTTTTCGCAATATCATTGACAGAACCTTATTACATTATTGGCCATGATCCGATGCCTTTTCTTAAACAATGAAATAAATCGATTTTGGTATCTGTTTGATTATAGAAGGCAGGTGGTTGGAATATGTGTGTATATAGAGTGGTTTATCATTGGGTTTTCTGTATGGTTTGTATGTGCCTTTTCTTAGGTTGAAGGTAACATCTAGAAAATCTACTTCGGTTACGTTAGTTTTTATATCTCTATCGAATCAGTTATTTTTGAAAATTTTTATTATTGCTTTTCTAGTTTTGTCTGTGTTTGTTTGTTACAGTTTCTTAAGATTATAAGACCGTCGTCCCTGTAGAGTCCTGTGTCATTTCTATCTATTATTTTGCTTAGTTCGTGTAGTAATTATATACCTATGATTTCGCAAGTTGGCACCGTCAAAGCTTCCCATTGTAGTGTTAAATATCCCATCTTTCTTTATCTACGATAAAATTCGTGAGTATATATGATAAACATTTATTCCCTTGTAAATTTTTGGGTTTAGGGTTAGGGTCAAGGTTAGGTTTAGGGTTAGGGTTAGGGTTAGGTTTTGGGTTAGGGTTAGGTTTTGGGTTAGGGTTAGGATCAGGGTTAGGGTCAGTGTCAGGGTTAGGGTTAGGGTTAGGTTCAGGGTTAGGGTTAGTGTCAGGGTTAGGGTTAGGGTTATATTCAGGGTTAAGCTCAGGGTTAGGGTTAGTATTAGGTTCAGGATTAGGGTTAGGGTTAGGGTCAGGGTTAGGGTCAGAGTTAGGGTTTGCTCTATGTCTGGATTCAAAATGCCTCTTTCTTCACAGTAAAGACAATGCCCAGCGGTTCATTACCTGCTTTTGACACACATACGTATTGCACACACACACGCACACACACACACACACGCTCACAAACACACACAGACATACACACACACACTCACACGTTGCCATGAATACGATTGTGTTATACAGATTCGATATGCCCTTCCCTCTCGTTCTCCCCTTTTCACTTTCACTTTCTCCCTCTCATTAGTATTCTCTCCCTAAACACTCACTCTCTAGCTTTCATTCCACCATCTTATCTCTCTTTCTCCTTTTCCTTTCACTCTCACTATCTCTTTTTCTCTTACTTCCACTACCTCTCTCAAAAACCTCCTGCATTCTCATCTTCTCTTTTTCTTTCTCGCCACCTCTCACAGTATATATATTTCTCCCTTTTATTCTCATACGGTTTCTTCCTCACCCCCACTAATTTACTACCTGTTTCTCTTTCTTTTCCCCCTCCTCACTGACACTCCCTCTCTTCGTTTCTCCCTTTAATTCTCTTTACTCTTTTCTCTCTGTTGTCTTCTTCTCACCCTTTCTCTCTTTTCCCCTTCACTCCCACTACCTTTCTCTCCCTTCTTACTCTAATTTTCTCTATACCGTTTTCCCTTCCTCTCATTATCAGTCTCCACCCCTCTCTCTCTCTCTCATTTAAATTCCAATCTGGGTTGATTGTCTTTCATTGCCATAATCTCATCAGATTTTTTCTGAAACATTATCAAATGCAAATTAAAACAATTTTAACCATCAGCTTCATAAATGTCGAACTGTCATGTTTAATAAATTACTAATCAAATGAATTCTACTCCGGATCACATTAATTATTTGTATAATATTAACAAATGCAAGTTTATTTTTACGCTCAAAAATCTTTGTGAATGGAAATCAATTCTCGATTTAAATTCAAATATGCAGAAACGTTTGTCATCAGCCAGAAATTCCAAATCCCGCTTTTCTGTCAAAACTCAATTATCAAGATTTACAAATTCGATATTGATTTTAACAGCAAATGATTAATTGGCAGATAAATTCGTTTACATTTGATAATCACCTTTGTAAGTTGTTCATCTTTAGCCAAATGAAATAAAACAGTAATCAATGTTAATTAAGCATGATTTCATTGGAAGTTTCCAATTGAATGTTTTGACGAAAGTCAAACAGAAATAAATCAGTCAAAGAGGGGGTCATTACCATCAGCATTATCATCATCATCATTATCGTCGTCATCTTCATTATTATTTTTAGTATCTTCATTTGCTTTCTTTTCCGTACAACCCCTTGTGTTATTATCACAGAACTAGGCTAAAGCGAGGTAGGGTAAGACGAGGTAGGGTAAAGTTAGGTAGAGTAAGACGAGGTAGGGTAAAGCGAGGTAGGGTAAGACGAGGTAGGGTAAAGCGAGGTAGGGTAAGACGAGGTAGAATAAAGCGATGTGGAGTTAGACGAGGTAGGGTAAAGCGAGATAAGGTAAAGCGAGGTAGGGTAAGACGAGGTAGGATAAAGCAATGTGGAGTAAGACGAGGTAGGGTAAAGTGAGGTAGGGTAAGACGAGGTAGGGTAAAGCGATGTGGAGTAAGACGAGGTAGGATAAAGTGAGGTAGGGTAAGACGAGGTAGGGTAAAGCGAGATAGAGTAAGGTGATGTAGGGTAAATCGAGGTAGAGTAAGACTAGCCAGAGTAAAGCGAGGTAGGGTAAAGCGAGGTAGGGTAAGACGAGGTAGAATAAAGCGATGTGGAGTAAGACAAGGTAGGGTAAAGCGAGGTAGGGTAAGACGTTGTAGGGTAAAGCGAGGTAGAGTATGACGAGGTAGGGTAAAACGAGGTAGGGTAAGACAAGGTAGGGTAAAGCGAGGTAGGGTAAAGCGAGGTAGGGTAAGACGAGGTAGGGTAAAGCGAGTAGGGTAGGACGAGGTAGGGTAAAGCGATGTAGGGTAAAGAGAGGTAGGGTAAGACGAGGTAAGGTAAAGCGATATAGGGTAAAGCTAGGTAGGGTAAGACGAGGTAGGGTAAGACGAGGTAGAGTAAGATGAGGTAGTAAATATATGCATTTTCTTTCCAGAAGTTCTGATATTGACTGATACTTAACATATACAGTGTTTATCTGTGAAAAGTCTTATTAACGCTACAACCTTTTATACTCTTTGAAACGCGTGTTGCATCCTTTCACGTGTACTCTGTCATGTGCAAAAAACATTTAACTACCATCTAAAAGTGCGGGAGAGTGTTTTATTCTCTCAAAACAACCTTCCTTGTGTAAAAAGGATAGTCTGTGTGGACTTCATATATGGCCTGTTTTTTTTTGGGGGGGGGTCCTTTAATCATTTCACCCCCAGCAAAGGTCATAAAACCGCTGAAGACGCCATAGGTTATTGAGTGTGTTACAGAATATGAGAGAGAAAAATAAAAGAAGAGGAATTAAGAAAACAGATGAAAACGACTGACATTGTATTTACATATTTGAAGATGAAAACAAACTGCAATCGAGAGAAGAAAATTTTAGCATAGAACTTACGGTTGCATCTAACAATTTAAACAATAAACTGATAAGACCTAATGTAGTACGGCGCTTAATTTCGTAAAGTCGATTCATTAAAGAGGAAAGTTCATCAGAACCATGAAAGTATTTATAGAAAAAGCACAAGGAAGCTACATTACGTTGGTAGGAAACTCACGGTAGCCAAAATGTCAGGTCAGGACCGATAACATTGCAGATTCTTCACTGGATTTTAACAAGAAAAATATATTCTTCTCAATATTTGATTGAGACGGGTGTATATTCTTTTATCATACTCATTTTTAATCGGTGTTAAAAATACTTTTATTTATTTTCTATGAAGCTCTGATGACGATAAGCGGTTTGCTCTTGTTTTTTGTTTGTTTCTTTTCTGTTTTTATTTTCCTACAACATACCCAGTGTACGATGCTTTTTTGAGGACGGTATCTGTGTTTTTCTTTTCTTTTTTTTTTCTTTTTTAAAATTAAGTCCGTTTTTGTTGCAATTAATATTTTCTTTATATTGGAACACTGGAAAACGATATTGACCCCCTCATCAAATCCGATCATTGGGTCTTCGGAAGAGTCAGCTGAGTGTTCAACAAATATGGACTTTGGTATTGCCAGCAAATGTTTCGCCATAATACGATTATGGGTATAGAGTTCAATGCGTCGTAATGTTCTTATTTTTCTGTCGATTTCTTTTATAACCTTGTCTTTGATTGACCACCTGTTTTATGCCAATTTAAGTTTTGGATTTGACATATTTGTACGCTTCGTCCGGGTCAAGTTATTTTTTATTGCACTCCTTATATCAATCGTAATGTCATCAAATCTTTCACATGTTGACCTTTTGTAAATGATTTTTCAAAGCCAAGGAGAATTTCTAAACCTTCACCGAGCAATTTGACTGTATTTACATTACTCTCGAAAATTCAGAGATTCCTCTCGACACAGTCAAAATATCCAGACAGTTTAAATTGCATTTGAACTATAACAATTCCTTTGGTCTATTATCTTGGAATTAAAACTTATATTCAAATTTCAAAGAAGATTTTTTAATTTTTAAATAATTTTAAAAAAATTAGTTATCGCTGTTTTTAACCCTTTTGTCCATGATTTTACATGGAGTTAGAACATTCTTTGTTCTGAAAAGCATAATTAAAAATAATTGATCACAACTTCGGCACATGCTAACTTTATTCTAAAAATAAGGCTTTTTTTAGATATTATTAGATACGATATATTGAGACGAATATACGTGACTATATCGCTGCATTTACAAAGGTAGAATATTGGCTTCTGAAGACATAGGTTTTCTGATTTGGCTTATAACATCTTGCCAGATAACGTCGGCAGGATATCAATAAATATTTGGACTTTTACATTCGGACAAGAGAAAAAAAAGCATCCGTTCGTGTATTGCTCTTTTATTCTTGTAAAACATCAGTGTTCCTTAATTGTGTCTTGGATGTTATGATAAAGATTTTATAAAAAATGGTAAATTATATTCCTTCATTCTAATACTATCGTAGAGCCCTTCTACCACCACCTACTTTTCTCTAACGACGTGCTTTTTCCTAACCGCGCTCAGTCAGCTTGGCAACGCCCGTTTTAGTAAAAGCCGAGCTCTAAATCATCCTCACATTTAGTATATTAACGTCAAGTTGTCCAATGCTAAATGTGGATGATTTCTAGCTTTCTCAAAGCTTTTACTTCTCAACAAACTCAGAAGAAGGTATTAGAATTATAGAACAAAAAACTATCACAGTTGGGAAAAGTGAGTCGTCTTGTAAAATCCCGCATCATTATTAGTACCAAAAATATTAGTATATAGCAATAATATAATATATACTCTGCTCAATACTAACTTTTATCATTATTTACATTGTCCGTCTTCATCTTTGTTGCAATATTCACGACGTTTCGGACGTTGTACGCTCCGGCCTTCATTTAATTGGAATTTCAAATCGAACCCTTTATTTCATCCATCATGGTAGATCGTTCTAGTTCAACGTGTCATGTCTCAGTTACCTTCCTTTTACCCAAATCTCCAAGTCTTTGTTCACTACTGCAGTAGTTATTGAACTCACAACCTTTTGGGTTAAGTCACTGAATCCAACCAAGGACATGAGGACATCAGTGTATGAATCTCTGTGATTTAGAAACCCAATGAATTGATAACCATTTTTGCAAGAGCTCATATTGCAATTTTTTTTGTTTTGTTTTTATTGCTTTATTGTAGCACTCCGTATTAGTGGTAGTTATATTGTATTCAATTTTCGGATGTTCCAGAGATGTTTTCTGTCTATTATTTTAAGCAGCTCTTATTGAGTTCACATGGTCCAGTACTAGCTCGACTTCTTCCTGGTGTGGCCAGAGTATGGTGTCATTTACGTATCTCAGCCATTAAGTAGGCTTTAGTGATGTGGATTTAAATACCATTTCTTCGAAGAATTCCATGTATATGTTTGCCATTGCTGGTGATAATGGCGAGCCCGTTGCTAAGCCATTATCCTGTCGATATATGTCTGAACCCATTTCAACGTGTGTTACTTGGGTACAGAATGTCAGCATCCCCATCAGGTTATCTATTGATATACTGGTCCGTTCTCCTAGGGATGAGACCAAGGCCAGTTTGTCCGTAAAATTCACAAGTCATTTCTTACCCCACTTTCTTCTTTGCATTTTTTATGGGGATTGGTTCTTCATTTGGTTTTCCTTCTTTTGTTTTCAAACTTCTTTACACGTGACTTTCGCTGACCAATGAACAAAGACGATTTTGCACAAAGAAGCTGTTGGTAAATATCCATAATTTATGGAATGTTACTTTTAACGGCCGCCTTGTTTCAGGAACATAATGAAGCATGCACCTTGGGGTGAGATGCCCACATTTGCTGGCAGGGTGACTAACATCATTTTGCTGCACCAATATAAAATTGTGCCATACTAGGTTGGGTTTAGTAAATATTAAAATTGACTATCGATTCATCTCTACTCATCTCGATGTACGGATGAGACTGCGTAGATTTGTGGCATGATCTTTTAACAAGTAATTACAAAATGAAAAATAAATTCTCTTCGCTAACAAAAAGAAAAGTTCATAAAGTAGTGAAGAAATAAACCAAGTCGATGGTTTGTGGCACTTGGAATTGAAGATGACATTTGCTCTCTGCAAATTAAAACACACTCTATGACATAAAAAATTATTGAAATACATTAATAATATAGATTGTAGTTTTCTTGTGTACTTTTACTTTTCATCCGTCCCCCCTACACCCCCGAGTCATATTTTATTTTCTTTACCTTTGCTTTATCTTATTATTCCTTTCTTTATTTTGTGCCCCCTCTCTCTATCAGTTTACCCCTTTCTCTCGTAATCTCTTTTCAACGTTTGTTTATTAGTATTAGCCACCAATTTTCATTCCCACATATTTTGCCGTAAACTCTGGTCTCTTTTAATCCAAACTTTTCTGTTTCGTGTTTATTTCTATGCTTGGTCTACTGATGTCGTTATTAAAGTATACAATATACGCTAATTCTTTCCGTAATCTTATTTTACATTGTTCCATATCCATTAATCAAACTTAATGCCGTGAGAATTTGAGATTTCCGCTCACGGATGATCAGTAATGTTTGATTTAATCTTTACAAATAACGGATTATTTAGAACGGTGAATATCACCTTCGTATTTCACTCTCCTAACGATTAATGGCAGGAGACTTCAAATTTCCAGCACCTATTTCAGTTCTCTTACCGATACCGACATCGACACTGCCGAACCGGCAAATTGGTGGCTAATACTAATAAACAAACGTTGAAAAGAGATAGAGAGATTACGAGAGAAATGTGTGATATTGCAGAACCTGCAATATCAAACATTCGCAAAATCTAGATTTTAGAGTATTTTAACATGTCACTTTGTAAAAATGATGTTGAACCCCTGTCTCTAACTCGTAAATCAGACATGATCTTGGTAATTGTCAAATGTCGCATTCTTTTATTTCTTATGATCTGAATCTGTCAGAACGTCCATGTCACTGATAGTAGTAGTAGTAGTAGTAGTAGTAGTAGTAAAAATAGTAGTCGTATATCAGGGGCATGTGGTTGGAGTTTATGGATACCAAATGACCAAGTCTCTGAAATCTTTCTTCATTCTCAGTCAGTCAGTTATGTGCCATGCGTGATACACTCTTAGGCGATCATGTATCTTTCGATACATGATTGACGAGGCAGATTTGTTTTCCCGCAGTAGGTTGCCATTTCTTTCTGCAGTAGACCAGTTGCCATTCAATGCTATAGATCCCGGTCTGACCTGCTATTTACCCACAGCTGGTGGGGGTAGAAGAGGATTCATGCCTTTCCCCCAGGGGATTAGCACGTAAGTGAATGTAATGGATTCGACTGGAATTCTCACCAATTCAAAAACCGATTTTATTTGAATTGTAACAAACTTCCATCAGAATTCTAGTCCCTTTAATCTTGCAGCTCGAATTGTTTGAGACAAACATAGAAGAACTGGCACCGTGCCACTGAGGGGGACATGGAAGCATTGTATTGATGTTTGGAAATCATTCTTACACTATTTATATTATTCAGACTATTTTCCTCATCTTTGTCGCCATATTTATTACAACGTTTCGGCCGTTGTACGCTCCGGCCTTCTTCAATGTCGAACTGAACCCCTTTCTTTCGCTCACCGGGATAGACTGCTCTAGTTCTACGTGCCATGTTTAATGGATGTCAGTTATCAATTATCTCCTGTTAACTCCCCTCTCCAGGTTCCTCACTGCCTTAACCGGGTATTGAACTGACACTCTTAATAAATATGGCGACAAACGTCTGAATAATGTAAATAGTGTACATAGTACCTCATCTCAGAAATATAGACATTTTTATTTAATGATTAAAAAATGCAAGAAAATAATGCAAATAAAAATTTACTGGTCCTCCGGTGCGGCATCGAAATGTTTAAATACTAGACAAGTCGAAATTTTGAAAATTAATCCGTTTATACTTTTCGCAGCTTCAGATGATAAATGGTATCTTTATTTGGTGTAGACGGAATTATTAAATGACCTTATTCAGACTGAGTGACAGGTGTGTACAGTTTCCTTAGAAATAACATTTTCTTCTGTTTACTCCCGAAAAATAATATATTTGATGAAGATACCGACTGTTTTCATTGCTGAATGCTGACTGGCTTAAGAAATTACTTTTTTATAGCTGCTCAACTATGAAAACAAAGATAAGGAAGATGAATGTTGTTTTCTTTACTGAATGTCATTCGGTTTCAATCAGCTGATTCTGCTATAAGGATCAATGTAATGATCCAATCGGATCCTTTATTTGCTGAATGTCATTTGCTTTAACTCGGAGTGCTTAGCTATAAGGACCACAGTAATGATTGTTTCTTTTATTTGCTGAATGTCAACTCGTTTCACTGAGGTTTTCTGCTAGAAGGATACCTGTAATGATGGTATCCGTTAGAAAGTTAGTATAAGGCTCATAGTTCCTGGTTAGTAATGTTTAGTGAAGAAGAATTTAAATATATGAGAACACAGTAGATCAGTACAACAAACACAAGACTAAAAAGACTTGCGCCTTTTTTGCAGCAGCAGCAGCAGCAGCTGCAGACGTTCTACTCATAACGGATAGCTGATTCCATATTTCAATAATAGGTGTAGCAAGAGTTAGTCTTTCTAAACAACACCTCCCTTTTTAAGATACGCATTCTTTTTTGAATATGTATTTTCTTTTTTGAGGTTCAAGTCCAACATTTTTAAAAACGTTTCTTTTTCTTTTACTGACACGGTGCGATTGAGTATCGATAATTCAAGTTGACAAGTCAAAAATATCGTACAGTATTTCCATCAGTGTATATCTTTTTTTGGAGGGGGTATTTCATTGGTGTTTCTTGGTTTTAATTGGCTTAAGTGCCAGTTACATCGCCAGTTTTGACATTGTACCATATGCACCATCTACCAATGCAATTTACTATTTCACCATTTTCCAAACTTTCTTTTCCTGCTTTCTAACTCCCGTAGAAAACATTGTATCCAGCTTTGTAAAATGTTACCGTTAATTCCGTAATATGTCAACTTTTTTTTTATTTTGCTTCCATCTAAAAATCCGTCAAACACCTATTTAACTTTCCTAATAAACATTAGTTCCGCTGATGACATTCTCGTTGCAGGGTTAAGGGTTAGACTATAAATACTTTAAAACGATTGGAGCCTTATTACTTTCGTCTCTTTCCCCGTTTTATTTCTTTAACGCTCTTTTGAACCTATCCAAAAAACGTTCGGCCAACCCATTTTATCTTGAGTGATATTGGCATTGTTATATGTTCAACGGCAAAGTTGAATATGTCACATTGAAAGTCACTCAAAGTAAATTGTGTCCCATTATCATTTAGTGTAGTTCCTGGAAGCCCAAATCACGAAAACAGTTGAAGAAATTTAAATTTACGTTAGAAGTAGGTCTTCTACACTGAAATATTTCGGACAATTTTGAAAATCTGTCGACGACAATCAAGTAATACGAATTATTCAGAGGTCCCGCGTTATCAACATGCAATGTAGACAAAGGTTTATCTCTGTTAGACAAGGATTGATATTTTGCAGCTAGGGCACAAGGTCTAGATGACTTAACTAAATGTTGAATATCTTTGTCCATTTTAGGCCAATCTACGTAACTTTTATTCTTGGCATTCCCACGTAAAACTGCTTTAAAATTAATTTTTGTAAAGAAACAGGAATTACTTCATCACAAATATAAAATTATCTTTCTTCAATTGTATTTTCATTTCGTCCAGAGTCACATGTAGTTCACTTATTGTGTTACATAAAACCCTTTTCATCCCATTTTCAGAAACTAAAGTAATCACTGTTTCCTCAAAAAGTTCCTTAAATTTGGGGATTAATCTGTATAAACTATCTGCATGTCGCAATTACTTAGATGGTAAATATTTCTTCTTCAAATCAGAGATTAATATCATTCGCCAACATTGCCACCGATTAGCAGTATGTGTCGAAATACCATTTTTAGAACCAAAAATAGTCAATCATCGCTGGTAATTTGTTTGTAGATGTATGGGGAAGTGATTTTATTTTATCATCCCTGAATTTATAACCAATGACTGCTCCAATGCCATCATCACTGTCATGTAATGCTAGAATTATTTCTAACTCGGGATTGAAATGCATTAACGATAATTCAGAAGTTAACATGTTCTTTCTGCCTTCGAAACATTTTGGACCATTATTCGGCTAATTCCACAGTGCAGTTTTTCCCAATAATTTATTTAAAGGCGCTTTCAATTTAATCATGTCTGACGCGGAAAGATTGTAATAGCTTGAGAGCACCAGAAACGGTTGCAATATTTGTCTTGGCAGGCATTGATGATTACGGTCTACGCCCAGTTGCTTTAATTATTTATCCAAAGTATTTTATATTGCTCTTGAAAAATTGGTATTTTTCCTCACTGCGTTTGAACCCGTAATCCTGTATTCTCTGGAATACATGCTGTATGTGTTCTAAATATTGCCGTCTAGTATCGTTTTTTTTATGAGCATATTGTCCAAGTATGCAATGGCAAAATCTAAGCCAGCTATTATCATATCTATTACTTGCTGCAAATGCTAGGTACCATTTTGATCCGGAATGGTATTAAAAAAACTCTTATTAACAATTTTTTTATATTTGTCTTTCTTCAACTTGTATGGTCAATTTTTCAACTTGTACATGTCAATATTTTCATATACCTTCCCTGTAATTAAGAAAACTATTTCTTCTGTGGATGGGAACGTATATGTGTGACGTTCTAGACACTCATTTAATCCTGTAGAAAAAAAAATGTGTGCATACACAAATATTATTTTCTTTATTACGACTTTGGGTTTTTGTTAATGTAGGTTCGCCAATATTTTACAAGTTTTATTATCATATTTTATTATAATTACGTTGTTCTGGAATTGTCATCAATGGTCGACTGAACCTGCTTTGTTTCAATGACTTTTGTTTTGTTATTATTAGTTACTTTGTTCAATAAATGATTTCTTCAACTTATAGAAAATAAAATTATTGTAATGTCCATGCCTGCGTCGAATTGAAGTTTTATTTCAACCTTCACAAATTTTCTATTCTTGGCCTCATTTAGATTTTGCGTTGCATACACAACTTTTATAGTATTTAAAAAGTTTAACATTTTTATTTGCAATGATTGTCTCCGACCCAGTCTCCCACATTGGAAACACTTGGACAGGTAATGTACCTTATAATAACGTCCTCAACCGTAACACGGGTTCGGTGCAATCATTTTTCTTTTTATTTACATTTCATCAAATATCTCTTCCTTCAATTTTTGCAGTATGCATATCTGAAATGTTGAATTCTTCAGTATTCTTCTGCCACTGTCTAAGTTTAATTTTGAGTCACTCTCATATTTTGTTACAATGCAAGAATGAATTCCTTTTGTCATTCTTCGAAGATTAACCTTTGCACAAAAATTAATTATATCTTCGTCATCTTGTTTTATGAGATTTAAACAATCTCAACGTGTATGAAATAGGCAGCTTCTTTCACAGAAAATTTTAAACAAAATTAACAGTTTCATCAAAATCTTCTGATGGATACAAATTCCTTAAAAACAGACGTCCATTTTCTATCTGTCCAGCTCTTGCAGTCTCTTAATTTCTTCGTACCTTCTATAATATGACAAAAATGTAACACCTTCAGGGTTGTATAAAAATTTGATAATAAAGTTCGCAACCACATCAGGCGTGAATGAAACTGTAATACTAGTTTATTCGATTTCTAGAATATGGCTTGAAACATCCTTGTCTGAGGTTCGAATATTTGTAGCATTTGTCGTTGCTGTTTTTACAGCAACGGTTTTTATCAGGATTTCTAAGTTCTCCATATTTTATTTCCAATCCTTGATTAACATCAGTTTAAAACTCCTTACAACGTCAAAATTTTTTCATTGAGTTCCGAATATTAGTCGCCACTGTTCGTAAACTGCTCATAGTTGCTGTTTAGGAAAACTTTAAGGAAAATCCTGGAAAGAAAAGGTTGCGTGAAGAAAGATTTTATCACAAGAATCGTACGACTGAACCGCTACGCTTTTTCGACACACCTTTTGCCAAATTTCCAGGTGCAGATGTTCTACTGCCAGAGGATGGCCGAGTCCATGTTTCAATAATAGTAGGAAAAATGTTAGTCAATCTTTCTGCACAGAAGTATTAGTTCTTTTATTTACTGTATGTTATTTGGACAGTTGTTGGCTTTATTTGTGTCATGTTATAATTATTCATATAATAAAGTTGCTTACTATTTTCTCTACTGATTGTCCAGTTGTTTAACAATGGTTTTGTTATAACGATTTTTCCAGAACAAAATATAATGGATGAACTTATGACTTTCTACTGTTTTTTCAGTTTCCTGTCTAGTCAACTATTTATGGTTTCTCAAGTCGATCTGAACGAATTCTTTTCCTTTTTTCCCTCAATTCTCAGAAACCAGGTTCACAGTTGAAAATTGAATTTCTAATTCCATTGCTATTCATCGCTGGTTCAATTCTGTGGAATGGTCAGTAATGTATTGTCAGGTGGAGAAAATGTCTAATGCTACACGGAATATGGCCGTAACTGAACCTTCAATAAATTCATTATCCTCCGACCTGTTTCAAATGCTTATCTATTACCAAATGGGCTTTCATTTTATCCTTTCTTCTTCTTCTCTTCTTCTTCTTCTTATTCTTATTCTTATTATTCTTATTCTTATTATCATCATTATTATTTCCTTTGATATCTGCCGTTTACACATTTCTTTCCGGGTCCCGCCCAGGGACCTAAGGTTAGAATTGGTATCATGACACTTTCCACTGCAACAAAAAAAATATTACATAGATAAAGCCGTTCGTAAAGTGTGGGCTGTACTTGTCAGAATAATTTTTGTATCTCTTTGAGGCATGAACTTCCAGGAGATCCCTTCAATTAGTCTACTGGAATATTTTCCAACCAATCCTAAGGCTGCAACTACAACAGGGAATGTTGATGTTCCCATGAGCCACATTTTTGAGATTTCTATTTCAGGGTCCTTGTATTTTGACAGCTTTTCGAATATCTTCAAAGATACATTGCAGTTTGCAGGGACTGCCATATCAATAAGGAGGCATTTTTTTGTTTGTGGTCTTTAATAACAATGTCTGGGCGGTTGGATTTGATTGTTCTGTCAATGTGTATTGTGTAGGCCCATAGAATTGTAACAGGTCCTATCTCCGTAACCGGGTCTGTGTGGTGTTCGTACCGGTTTCTTTCAGTTTCCTTCCCATAGAAGTTGCAAATTTTCCAGTGCAGATATTGGTCCATTCTGTCATGCCGGGTTTTATATTCAGTGGTTGACAATATCGTGCAACCTGATACAAGATGATCAATGGTTTCTGGATATTTATCACTGATTATTATTATTATTATTATTATTATTATTATTATTATTTCCATGGGTTTCTGTTGTCTACACGTTTCCTTCCTGGTCCAAACAAGGAGACCTAGGGTCAGAAACAGATTCATGACATTTTCCACTGATCATCTTTTGTAAAAAATCCCTAGAATCGCACACATTTTACATAGACAAAGCGCTTCGTAAGGTGTGAGCTGTACTTGTGAGTATCATTTTTTTGTATTCCCTTAAGGTATATGCTACCAGAAATCCCTTCAATGAGTCTATCGTAAGCTTTTCCAATCAATCCGAGTGCGCCAACTGCAACTGGAATTACTGATGTCCTTGTATGCCACATTTTAGAGATTCTTTAGATTTCCACTTCACTTGTATTTTGTTAGGTTTTGAAGATTTTCAAAGATACATTACAGTCTGCGGGGACTCTTTTGTCAATAAGCAAACCCATTCTGTTTTTGCGACCTTTGATCACCATGTCAGGGTGATTAACTTTGATTGTTCTTTATGTGTGTATTGTAAAGTCCCCTAAAAATGTTACATGTCCTATCTCTGTAACCGGGTTTGGGTGATGTTCATGCCAGTTTCTTGCAGTTTCCTTCCCTTAAATGTTGCAGATTTTCCCATGCAAATATTGGCCAACTTGCCATGACGGGTTATGCACTCAGTGGGTGCAAATACCGTGCAACCTGATACAAAAGATCAATTGTTTCTGAATATTTATCACAGAATATGCATTTGGGTTCAACATAATTTTTCAGTGTGTTTGCTTGGTAATTTCTAGTTGGCAAGTATTGGTCCTGTGCAGCAAGAATAAAACCTTCGTTTTCAGTTTTTGTTATTATTATTATTATTAGCAGTAGTAGTAGTACTCTTCTTCATCCTTGCGGATGTTCGGTTTCAACAGATCTTGTAGTATGGCTGTTCTTCGTCAGATCCTACGACCTCGGCCAGAGAACACCTTTTACAAAATATTCACAATGACAAGCAACGCAGACTGATCAGTTATGGCATACTAATATTTATTCCGATTTTCTCAAAGACCTCAGCACCGCAATCACAAGTTGGACAATAGTAGCCTGGCAATTTCAATATGGAGGTTGGTCTATTTCGTAAGCTTGTCAATTTCTTTTCCCTTGATATTATTAGTAATAGTAGCAGTATTAATCTTAGTATTATTCTCATTTGCTTTAACTACAGTACAATCCGTTAGCGTTTCACTGACCGAGACTTAGGATAAGGAAAGGTAGTAACTATATGCATTCTGGTTGCATAAATACTGGTGTTAAGTGATACTTAACATGTTTATATGTTCCTTATACTGATAATACTCTCCTAAATTACTTTCTTGTCGTCATGACATGATTTCCCTCTGTGTTTTCTACAAATATTTTCATGCTAACTGCTCTGACGAGCTTATTCACCTGGTACTTCAACTACAGGAATTTACTCCTACTACTAGACGTTTTACTATTAAACTAGATAGATGCAGATACTACTTCTATTCTAAAGGCGTCTATTCTCGTACATCTCAGTCCCTTCCGATTTCTTGCTATCCTGCTACCTACAATCTTCAAAGATTTAATTGCAATGTCAATTGTCATCTTCTGTCTTCTTGAATCCTGTTACTTTATTGTCCTTTTCTTCACTCGTCCCCAACTAAAGTCTTCACATTCTCATTCACTTCCTTTCCCCACCCGTGTCCTTGTAACATTATCACTTTTCTTGGGCTGAAATGATTAGAAAACAAAAGTAGATAAGCAGATCCACACAGGGTCATTTTTTTAATCTCTAGTAAACATGTCTTCGATTTTGTTAGTGTTGCCTTTACCTTTTTGGATGGTACCTATTAAGTGTAATAGTCTTTTAATGGTAATTAATGTTAAGGTGGCGGGCCGACAATGATACTTCGCGGGCCGGATGTGACTCGGGGGACGGGAGTTGCCAACCCTTCTCTTAGAACAAATATACGTTTTTTCCAAAGGTCTGAAATTCGTTAAATATCTTAAATACAAAAATATTGGTCACGTTCAGGTTAGAGTTGGCGTGGTTTTTCTTTCCCTCTACCTTCTTGAAAAAGGTTGTCTTCTGAAACATTCTCTTGCATTAGAACTCAATTCTGTTAGTATGAATTGATACGTCAGTAGTAATGTTGCTTTCGTTCATTGCTTGATAATTATTTAATATTGGCTTATATGCTGGTCATGATCTTTATGTAAAACTATTTTATCTTTTTCGAAGTTATACCAGTAGTTTTCATATTTAGAATGCTTCCATTATCAGTGTGCTTCTTCTAAATGACTTGGACAGCATGATTTGATGTTCCCAACTCCACGGTTTCGCGTTCATTCATTTTTTTGTAATATTTCCATAATTTTAATCTTCTTCTCTAAACTCATTCTTCAATTTAGGAATCCTAAATCAATTACATTAAGGGCAAGTTGAAGAATCCACACTCTATGCAAAGTGTCTGATGAGACATTTGCATGCGTATCTTTACCTGGGATTATATTAGTTTTGACGGATGTCACGTGGCTCATAACTTTTGCATGTTTGATTTTCAATATCACGATACGTTCAGGTCTTTGTTCTCTGTTCATATGAATACGACAACTTTCATTAGAGTTCTGAATCATCAAAGACAATACTCAGGAAAACGCATTGTCAAATAGTTGCAATTTCCCAGTCAAAATTAAGCAAATTATTTTTTTATGCAAGTGACTAATTTATGCTTCTTGCCACTGTAGGATTAATAATCTTCTTTGTCGACTTTTTTTATTCTCACTTGTCATTCATTTCATATTAATATCATTAGCTAGAAGCCTCTAAAGAAAAGATTCGGTTTTCCAAGAAAATAAAGAAAAGATGTTTCAGAAATCTCAATGACCAATTAACCGCCAATAATGCGTCAACCAACCAGAAACAGAAAGGCAATAGTTTGATATTCAATACGTTACTTTTGTTTGTTTGTTTTTCGTTTCATTTGCAGCTTCTCTCCCCGCTTGCATTAATTTCATCAACAAAGTTCTTGATGCTATCAATAAGATAGTTGTCGATCACCTCAACAGAGATAATCGCCTCAGCGACAGGTAGTATGTTTTCACTCTTCTAGGTCCACTGCTGATGTCTTAACTATCATGCATTAAAATCAGTGTAGTACTTGATAAACACATCTCAAAATCGATCGCCTTAAATCTCTCGAAGAATTTTAACTATGTGTGTTATAGGGGATTGCTTAGCAAGTTCTCCAGCTATGAACTCTGAAAGAATCTGTTCAGGTATGAGGTCTTTTCCGTCAGGTATGTGCGTGAAGTTTATTATTAGTGGACAGTCCTCTGAAATACATATGATCAATGCTGGAGCCACCCAACGTTTCTTCCCCCATTCTGTTTTATATTAACGTTCCGCCTAAAAATATTTCAGTTCTTTAGTAAATATGTATGTATAATATATATATAAAATTTGCCACCTAGATGGTTGATGTCACTTTCAGCATCCCGACTCCAGAGCTTCGTAGACGAGCCCTCAAGCAATCACTCTGTTTATTCGTCAGGGAGTAGCACGGTGTATGATTGCACCTCCAAATATCTGGATGACCAATGCTTGCCTGTTAACTGATCTCTCGTCTGACCGAGCTCTCACTACCCAAAGTGGAAATGACCGATTTGTATGATACCTCCAAAACAAAGCTACTAACATTTCACCACCACTGAACAGAGCCTAAATTTGTTCCAGCCATGTTTTCTGTTATACTCTGTTGTGGATTCCAAGAATGAATATAGGAAATAAATGTATTAAAGTAATAATACAAACTGGTAATACAGGTTAGTAGTTCCAGGAATGCGGGGTTAGTAGACAAATATATATATATATATAAAGTCTTTGGTATCGACGTATCGCTGTATGACTTCTTACTGAGTCTACGTGCTCGTTACTGTGATACTTACACTATCTCTGTATGTGACTCCTCGGGTATTCAATGGCATTAGTATATGTATACCCTGGGTGAGTCCATTTGTGTAAAAAGGGGGAGACCCTCAACATACTCTCAATGGGTCTCCTTGCCTCGAAGATTTGTTTGGTCTATAGCTCACTTCGAATGGAACTCATATATTCGTGCCATTCTTCAAGAAGTTTCGGTTGTTTGCAACGCTTCAGAAAATACCTGGCCCCATTTGCCATGTTCTATATTTACAAGAATCAGATCAGATAAAGAATAGAGTATTGCTGGCATATCTGTCACGTACTGGCCAGCCCTCATTTTTTAATCTTTTCCCCTGAAGCAAGGTAATAAAGCCACTAAGAAGAAATAGAATATGAGAAAATGAAAACATTATTAAGTAGATAGAACAATAAAAGAACAGGAGTTAAGAAGGCAGAAGATAACGATTGACATTGCATATAAATTTTTGAAGATCAAAGTTGACTGGAAATCAAAAGTTCCAAAGAGAGTTCCACAAGCGAGAAGTGCGATAGAAGAAACTATTAGCATAGAACTTACGGTTATATTTAGCCATTTCAACTGTAAAATGACTAATCGAATCAAGTGCAGCGCTTAAATTGATAAAGTCTCGGTACCATAGAGGAAAGTTCACCAAAACAATTGCCATGAAAATTTTTATAGAAGCTATGTTACGGTAAAGGAGAAATGATTGAAGTCGAGATGTAAAGTCAGAACCGATAACATTGTAGATTCTTCTTTGAATTTTATCAAGAATTTCTATATACATAACGGAAACTCCAGACCAGATGTGGAAGCAATATTCAAAGCAAGGATGAATGGAAGATTTATAAATATGTAAGATAGATTCTGTCGAGAAAAACTGCCTACCACAACACGGTGAACCATGTTTCCTAGAAGTAGACTTAACAATTAATTCTATATAATCTTTCCATTTTATATCATCGGAAAACATTAATATGAGAAAGGGCAATGAATCACTCTCTCGGGTGTTAGTATTAGCCACGTTGATTAAAGGCAAAAAGCATTATATCACTACTAAATTAGACATATCGAACTAATTAAACTTACTATTAAGCCAGGAATTAAATGGATGTGTCATCAACATAGATACCTAGTTGAATATTGATTACACCAGGGAAGTCATTGTTTGAAATTAGGTAAAACGTAGATCCAAATATAGAATCCTATGGGACATCTGAATTAATTTTAAAAGATCCAGAAGAGTGGCCGATCAAGTCAATTAAAATTGAAGGATTTTTTCCTTCATCTCCCACTCATACTCTCTTAAGACAATCTCACCCAGTAACCCTCTACCTTGAGTGGCTCTCTTTGGTAATCTAAAAGAAAAAAGATAGATATGGAAAAAACTGGAATAGAAATGAATGTGTTGCATGGGGCGCCACTCTTTCTCTCCGTCAGCTTTAGTCTAAACGAGTCAGGCTAATATTAGAAACGAAATTAATTTGATATTCATGCGAGTGAAGATTTTAATAATTCACGACCTTAGAAAAGACATGGTGATTATTTTTTATTTATTTTTTTTTTTAGTGCGATTTGTTTTGCTTCGAATGTCATGGATTTAGAGAGCGAATGCGCATTACACATTGCAAAACTTTTCTATATTTATTGTAGCATATTACATTTTTGTATTTTCAAGTAAATCTTCGCTCGTGTCCAAGACATAATGTTTTTTTTTATCATCTTCTACTCAATCAGCACGCGAAAATGTTTACTGTGAATCTGGTATTTTCAAAACTTCTTCCGAAGTTGTCTTGCTGCCAAATAATTAAAAAAAAGATGATTTTCAATTGAGAAGATAATAATTTCTTTGGAGAAGAATTGGCAAGACCTGTTTCCATGTTACTTTATTTTTAACTCTAAAATGACATTCCGGAATTTGATAAAAAAAAATGATCCTTGTCGCGTCTAGATATATACAGTTCTATACAATGTCTGTCCTTTCCTATTCAGAATAATTCACGTTTAAAGACGCGTCAAACTGTCAAATAAATAAAAAGACCAACTCGGATGAATGCATCATTTTTAAAATACCTCAATGTCCCAGAAAATGATATGAGAAAAAAGAACTTTGCCGATTGTCCCCCGAAAGAACTCTGGGAAGTAATTATTTCTCTGAATGTAAAGAGGCAAAGTTTAATCAACACATTCAAATTAACTCGACTGCTACAAAGAAAAATGATTGAAAAAAAAACTCTCTCTCTCTCTCTCTCTCTCTCGTTTTTTCTTTCTTTTCTAGATTTGGCTCTACACAGATTCCTATTTGTCATGCTTTCCTTGTCTTTTTATGGAACCTTTTGTCTCCATTCTTCGCTACTTGTCTACTTCTCTTGCCTTCGATATTCCCAATGAAATTTAAATTCTCCAAGCCTTCTTTCTTCATTAAATGACTCGAAATTGTCACCTGTATCTTCCTGCTTGTTATCAGCAGTTTTTTTATATAGTTCCTAACTTCGTTGTTTCTCACATAATATGTCCATCGTATTCAGGGGTTCCTGCCGATAGACAAAGATCTCTGTCATATCAAGTCTTCAAATAATAGAATGGTTATCACATCAGTTTTTGTCTTCGTCCCTAAGTACGCTTGGATCTTTTAATAACGTATTTGTTTTCGCATTGTCAGACAGGGATGTCTACTCTCTCCAAGACTTTTCAACCTATTTCTAGAGTGATCTATTGAGGAGACCAATTTACGACCGCAAGATTTCTATCTCGATCAGTGGTAGACCTGTCTACAATGTACATTATGCAAACGGCTTTGACCATTTGCTGAGCAGTAACATTGATTTATAATGACCAACAAACTCATTGAAAGAGCTGGCGCATATGGAGTGCAATTCAACACAGTGAAATCCAAAGTAATGACGAACAGCACAATCAACACAAGTGCCAGAGTCACCATGAACGAAGAACTACTGGAAGAAGTGTCGAGTTTCAAATTCATTGGAGCAACCCTGTCAAAAGATGGCACCTGTTATGCAGAAACCAGCATACGGATAACTATGACCAGAGCAGCGATGTCCAGACTGGAAAGGATATGGAAGCTTCCATACCAAAGCCAATCTCTATAAATCGCTGGTTGTAACCATCCATCCTCTACGGGTGGGAAACTTGGACACACCTTGTCAAAAAAAAACGACCCAGGCGTTTCAGAACAAATGTACTACTGGGAGCCTAAAACTAATGACTGTGTATGGAGCAAAGGTCAAAGGTCTCGTGAGCCGACAGGGATCTCTCCTCGCCGCTATTAACCGTCGGCAAATGAACTGGTTTGGCCACCTCACACGGCATAACATTGTCTGCAAGACCATCATGCAAAGTACTTTTACAGGTGAACGAAAGCGGGGATGGCAACACAAGAGATAGTGAGACATTAGCATATAGTGATGGAACATGACACTCTGCCGGAAGCCCTGAGAGCCGCCACCAAAAGATCCTCCTCGTGGAGGTAGTCTGTTTCTTCTGCCTTTCGACCAACCGCGGTGATTAAGGCAGAGGATTTATGACGATAATGTTATAGAATATTGTTTGGTTATGTCACATGGCATAACAAACCTCTGAAATAACATCATGTAAGGCACTCTGTTGAAGGTGGACGCAAACAGGGACGGCAAAGCAAGATCTGGTCAGACAACATCAAAATGTGGACGGACATGGCAATGCCGGATCTCCCAAGAGCCACTGTCAATAGATCATCCTGGAGGAGGTTGTTCGTTTCTTCTACCTTTAGGCCCAACATCCGACTGATGTTGATGATGATGATGATGTACTCAATTCTGAAATGCATGCATTTTTCGCTGTTGCGATGTACACTCGGAATTCTGTGACATCTACTCAGATAGCTATCTTTAACGGCTTGATTTAACATTGCCAATATGTGACTCATATATTCGGCTACCCCTTTTGCTAACAACAAGTCTTTGCTATCCTCTTGCCGTTATAGTTTCTTTCTTCATACTTTCATAGATTTCCACTGATGTTTATTCCTTAATAGTCATTTCAGATTTTTTCCCAAATCTATCCTCCACACAGCGTCGTCTGCGTAGCGTATGTTAGAATTACGTTTGCCTATAATATATTCTGGCAATTTATCCTTTAATAAAGGTTTAAAAGGGAATGAAAATGTAGAACTTTTCAAAGCTATCTTCAATATTACCAGTTCTTCTCTTATGTTGAAAACGAACTAGCAACGTTGAAGACCTCGGTATCTCTATAAACTACACCCGGCAGCAAAGCCTCTGATCGGGAGATTGGAGATTATGAGGAACCTGAAACTACCTCTTAATTGCTAGTCCTGGGTATGACGATGAACTACACCCGGCAGCAAAGCCTCTGACTGGGAGATTGGAGGTTGTGAGGAACGTGAAACTACCTCTTAGTTGCTAGTCCTGGGTATAACGATAAACTTCACCGGACAGCAAAGTCTCTGATCGGTAGATTTTAGGTTTTGGGGAGAATAGAACCATCTCTTGCTGTTGCTCCCATTTTCATCCTGACCTGGGGTGGTAGCACCTGTTAGGGTCCCTGCTATAGGCAAATAGTGACAAAAACACAATGAAAATAAAAAAAATACATTTTAATACTAAAAGTACCAACAATACTGTTATGGTCCAGGTTAGGACCAAAGAAGAATAACAGGAACACAACAGTATTTCCATTAGTCGGACTATTGTCCTCATCTTTGTCGCCATATTTGTCACAACGTTTCGGCCGTTGTACGCTCCGGCCTTCTTCAGGTGGTTGGAATTTCGAACCGAACCCTTTATTTCGATCACTGTGGTAGACTGTTCTAGTTCCACGAGCCATGTTTGATGGATGTCAGTTATCAGTTATCTCCTGGTAATTTTCCCTCTGAAAGTTCTGCACTGCCTTAACCGGGTATTGAACTCACACTCTTTGGGTCTGTCACTGGATCTAACCAACGCCTTTATCCACTGTACCATGTGTCCTTGAGGAACTAGAACAGTCTACCCCAGTGATCGAAATAAAGGGTTCAGTTCGAAATTCCTACCACCTGAAGAAGGCCGGAGCGTACAACGGCCGAAACGTTGTGACAAATATGGCGACAAAGATGAGGACAATAGTCCGACTAATGTAAATACTGTACATAATACCTCATCTCAGAAATATAGACAGTCTACGAACACAAGAGTATAAATAACGAAGATATATTACACGGAATAATAATACAAGATGTGGAAGGTGTTAGTATGACTGTCAGTCTGGTTTGGAGTGAACTACTATCGCCTCGACTCGATTCTTCCCTCTCTCTTGAGAGGCGTAGTATACATAGTGTTAGGAAATTTTTTTCTGCTTGATTTCCGCGGTTCTGAAATTGCTTGAAGCCTTTGCATATTGAATGTGTCAAATACTGTGTCCATTACTTCCTCCTCTTCCTTAGGTAGACCGTTAGAATCCTCTAACAGCCTCTTTCTGATCTGATTTAAGTGCCTTTTATGCGAGAACTTCGGACCCTGAATTATGTAAATCACGTTCCTGATTCGTTTCTCTATTATACCTGGCTCCCAATAGGATGTGTTGTTTTTGAACATTTAAAAAAAAACTTTCTCCCCTGGGTTAAATTTTCTTTTTGGTACAAATGACGTTGGTGATTGCTTTGTCTGTTTTGGCAGTAATTTGTCGAATACCTATCTAATTTTTCGGGCGAACATTACTTCCGCCGGCGATAATGCCGTTGGCGTAGTGCTGTTCGGTGTAATTCTATACACTTGCAAGAATTGTTCTAAGGCTTTTCTGTTTGTACATCATAAGCTTTCCTTAGTGCTCTTTTTAATGTATCTACAAACCTCTCCGCTTGCCTGTTTGATCTTGGGTGATATGGCGGGGATTTGATGCGTTTCACATGAAAAGTTTCAGAAAATTCTTGAAAATCCGCAGATGTAAATTGTGTCCCATTATCGGTGACTAAACAATCAACCACTCCGAAACGAGAAAACAGCTCGAGAAGACAATTTATTGTAGTCTCAGAAGTAGGTTTTCTACAACGAAATACTTCTGGCCATTTTCTGTAACTGTCTACTAAAATCAAGTAGTAGAAACCCTCTAATGGACCTGCGAAATCTACATGGATTCTCGAACACGGTCGATTTGTCTTAGGCCATGGCTTATGAGTGATCGGAGGTGCTTTGGCTGCTAAGGTACAGCCCTTGAATTTTTCCACCATATGTATAATATCTTGATCCATGTTTGGCCAGTACACGTAACTTCGCATTAAGGATTTCATCCTCCTGATATTTCCTGGATGGCCCATGTGAAAATCCTTGAGGATTCGCCTTTGTATCGTTTTCGGGGTTAATACTCTTTCATTATATAGCAGGCCATTATCACATAACGAAAAACTGTCTGATATATGCTTATCTTTTCCTACAATTTTTGTTTTCGTTTCCTTTATAAATTCATCATTCACTGCTTCGCTTCTTATTTCCTGTAATGTGATGGGGAATTCTCGTTTTCTTTGGTATTAGTCTCGAAGGACCATCTGCATGCCCGATTTTGTTTGATGGAAGATACTCCAATTTAAAATTAAAGTTTAATAAAATCGTCCCCTATCTTAGCAATCTTTTATCAGTGTAGACAGGTAGAGCTTTCTTTGATCCAAATATTGTCAATAACGGCTTGTGGTCTGTCTGTAAGGTGAAAAATCTACCGTAAATATATCTGTGGAATCTCGTAACCGCAAAAATAATCTCCAGTCTTCTTTTTCGATTTGGGAGTAATTTTTTTTCGGCTGGTACGAACGTTCTTGACGCATTCGCGATGGGTTTTAGTGTCCCATCCGGCATTTTATGAAGTATACATACCTCAACACCATAGGCACTCGCGTCACTTGCGACTATTATTTCCAATTTTGGATCATAATGCGCTAAAAATAAATCTGCTGTTAGAGTCTTAATGATTTTTTCAAAAGTTTTCTGACATTCATATGACCATTCCCAAACATTTTCCTTCTTCAACAGTTCGTTTTGGGGTGCGCGTAATTTGTGCATGTTAGGAATAAATTCTTGATAATAATTTACTAAGTACCAGAATCTTTGTAACTCGGCTAAATTTTTTGGATCCGGCATTTTTTTTTTATTGCCGTGGCTTTTTCTGGGTCTGGTCTTCTTCCATCAATAATGTGGCCCAGATATTTTATCTCCTTCATAAAGAAATCACATTTATTTTCCTTTACCTTAAAACCGTAATTTTGTATCTGCCTGAAAACCTCTTGAACGTGTTCCCAGTGTTGTTCAATATTTTTGCTATTTATCAGGATGTCATCAAGGTATGCGATCGCGAAATCCAGTCCGCCTAGCATAATGTCCATTATTTGCTGAAATATCGCCGGTGCGACCTTGATCCTGAATGGTAATCTCTGGAACTTATATAACCCTTTATGTGTGTTTATGCACAACAACCTCGAGCTTTCCTCATCTACTGGTACTTGTAGGTATGCTTCACTCAAGTCTATCTTTGAGAAAAATTTTCCTCCGTTCAACTTTGTGAAAACTTCCTCTGGACTAGGAAGAGGATAGTGATAATCCTTAATCGCTGCATTCAATCCCGTCGAGAAATCAGCGCATACTCGTATCCCACCAGATTTCTTTTTCACGTAAACCGTAGGTCAACCCATTGACTATATTCCACCTTTGTCTATATATCGGTTTTCACGAGTCTATCCAACTCGTCTATTTTTTCTAATGATGCGAAAGGCACATTTCTTTTCTTCCTGAAAATGGGTTGTATATTTACTTTTAGTTCGATTTTGGCCACCATTTTTTATACCTCCCGAGGCCGGCTGAAAATACGTCGGGGAAACTCTCCTTTAATTTCTCCTTCAATTTCTCTGCCTCGGTCGATAACCTTTCCACTTTTTAGCAGAACTTATTTATCGGTAAATCCCAGAGGTCAAATTTCTGCATCCAGTCAGTTCCAAATAAATTTTCTGTATTTTTTAGAACATACATCTTTAATTTCTTGGCGATCCCGTTGAACGTCACATTTGCGATAATCTCCCCCTCAAATTTGATTTTTCGACCTGTTACCGACCTGGCTATTTTATCGGTTCTCAACATGGTCGGTTTGTTTAATTTCTTCCACGTCTGTAAGCTAATAATTGTTAAATCTGATCCGGAATCTAATTGTAATCTGATTTTTTTGTTTAACATTTCTACTTGTACGTATTTTCGTATATTTATCCCGTCCGCTTGGTCAGTTCTAGTGATTCTTACTCGAGCTTTTGTTTTCTTTCTTTGTTCTACTGTGCGAACTTTTATGTCCCACTTTATTGCACGACAGACAAGTCTTATAGCGGTATGGACAATCTTTGTACCAATGCAAAGTCCCACAGCGATAACATGGACTGGGTGGTGGTTTCTTCTTAGGTTTCATTTGACTTTTTGTAGTAAAGTAATTTGTTTGGTTTGTTTTTGAGGAGGAACAAAAACGTGTTTGTACTTTTCGTATGTGAGCGACGCCAGATTCTTCGATATCTTTCGAGACTTTTTTTACGCTTATACATCTCTGACAGTCCTCAGCCAATTTTTGTAGCGTCAATTCTGGTTCACTGTCAAGTTTTGTTAGAATTCTCCGTCTGATCTCCGCATCTTTAGTCGAAACCAGGCCTTGGACGAATATCAAACATTTAAAATTGTCAGGACTGAGTTCAGATAACTTAAACTCATCGCAGTGTTTGTTTACTATGGAAGCGAATGTTATATAGTCTTCGCTATACTTTTTTGTTAAATTTAAACATTTCCACCTTTTGTGGAATAGTGAAGTGTTCGGACTAAATAATTCCGCTAAAAGTTTCACGGCTTCCTTGAAAGTCATCTCATTCGTTTTCCTCGTTAGGATGTAGTCTACGAATTTAGTGTATTCGCTTGACCCTAGTTTCCTCAGTAGTAGACGTACTTTTTTCGCGTCTGACCAATTCCCGCAATCAAAGTCATATGAATCTTCATATCTTCTGATGTAAGCCGCAAAGGTTTTGTCTTCGTCCGGTGCATAAGTGAAGTCTTTGATAGAGCTCCATATAGCATTTTGCGAGAATACCGCTTTATTTCCAGAATTTTGTCCTTTATTTGTTACTGCCCGTAGTAGTAATTCTTGTAGTTCGAGTTGATTCTCTTCGTTTTTCTGTTGAATTTCCAATAGTTTTTCTTCGTTTTTCTGCTGAATTTCTAATTGTTTTTCTTCGAGCCTAGTCTGTCTTTCCTCATTTTTTTTGTTGCTGCTCGAATTGCATTTTCATTAGTTCCAATATGGTTGCCTTAAAGTCTTCCATGTTTACACCGTAATTTTGTGTAACGATTTTTCCTTTTTTCTCAGTGTAGACTTTGTCGCCTGTTGTTCTGGAACCCTAGTACGAAAACATTTTCCAGCGAAGAATTCGATTCTGTTTTGGCTGACATGTAAAATTCGTGTCTTCGTTACCACTGTTAAAATTGATGTCCATAAATTTTTTCTTTTTTTTATCTTCGCTTAGAACTTGTTTTTTTTTTCAATACCTCCGTCGCCTCTGTTATGGACGACTGAGAACAAAATTTTTGTTTTAGATTCTCCGCGTAGAATTCGTTTCTTCAATATCCTCGTCGCCACTGTTATGGTCCAGGTTAGGACCAAGGAAGAACAACACGAACACATGAGTATAAATAACGAAGATATATTACACGGAATAATAATACAAGATGTGGAAGGTGTTAGTATGACTGTCAGTCTGGTTTGGAGTGAACTACTACCGGCTCGACTCGATTCGCCCCTCTCTCTTGAGAGGCGTAGTATACATAGTGTTAGGAAGAGTTCCTTCTGTAGTTATAGGTAAGGACCCATAACAAATATATTTTTATGTAAAAAGAAGACCGACAATGCATGAGCACCAATACATTTTTCTGTAGTTGAATGGATACGATTGCGTTTAAAATATACAGTGCTGTTCGATAAAAGTGACTCACCTGATTATTTTTACTTAAAAATTTTTCGCCTATTGTTTTTTGGGTCAAACTAATTTTTAATCTTACTAATATAAAACCCCCTTGCCGACCACCTAGTAAAAAAGTTGACTCACCCTAAGGTATTCTATTGATAATTATAATTTTGGATATAAATGAGATTTAGGGAAAAACTCTGTGCCAAAAAAGTGACTCACATATTTCCTGCAACTAGTAATCAATAGAAACATAACTGAACAGCTTTAAATAAAGAATAATAGAGGTATAATTTATTCATAATAGGTAATATAGTTCGTAATATTTAATAATCTATGGGTCCTCCTTCCTTTTGAATAGCCTTTTCAACCCTTTTTGTCATTGACTTGATTAGGTTCTGGCAAATCTCATCTCCAAGGGTTAGATTCCATTCAGATATGAAATTCACAATCAAATCCTCTTTGTTTCTCGAAAGCCTGTACTTTATAATGCTCCATAAGTTTTCTATGGGGTTGAGGTCAGGAGATTGGGGCGGCCATGTCATAACACTCACCTGCTTCTCATCAAAGTATTCCTTCATCAATTTTGATTTGTGACAGGGAGCATTATCCTGCATAAAAATGAGCTTGGTGGGGTCGATTTGCATCCTTTTAGCAGAAGGGATCAGACAAGACTCTAAAATTCTCTTGTACTGCTCGCTCCTGAGGGTCTTTTCAATAGGTTTTAATGAAAAGAAAAGCATTCCCAGAACATTATACTGAACGGATGCCTGACAGTACTTGCTGCTAAATTCAAAGAGCTTTCAAAGCTTCTTGTTCGGATTTTAGATCGCTTATCCTTTGAATTTAGCTCAACTTTCGTTTCATCGGAGAAGAGAACATTTAGTAAAAAAAATCAGGTGAGTCACTTTTATCGAACAGCACTGTATCTAATTGAAATCATAATTGTGTTCAAATTATTTACATTTCGGAATTAAACAATCCAGTGTATACCGTTAAAAACATCAGCCAACCAACCAAACAAACAAACAATCAATATGAAAGAATATTTTCATAGCATTAGTCCATATCTTACAATTTCTTACAAGGTCTTACAAATTCTTAAAGAAATCAAACTTTATTCCAAAATATAACTTCAATAATACAACATAAAATACACATCATCGCCTCTCGTAAATTCACACAAAATGTCCGTGCACAAAAGCTGAGTATCATCTACCGTGTATTCAATATTGAAAGCAGAATAAAATATTTTTATTACTTCAGAGTTCCCAAGATAATTGAATTTCCACATTAAATGTCCCATAAGAATGTTGATGCGTAATTAAACAAATCAACTCAAGTCAACGTTGTTCTTTCAAATTCATTTAATTTCTTATAATTTCTCTTACAGATCATGTGACTAGTCGAGCACCACAAGCTGTTCATCTCGAGGTCCTCGACAAAAACCAGAGACGAATATGCAACTTTATCGGTCCTGATCTGGCATCTCGTCTACAGTCGCTATCTCACAGACGAGCTGTGGCTTCTCTCAGTCTTTTCTACCAGTATTTTGATGCCAACTGCTCTGACGCCCCACATTCGTTGGTTTCCAAGCTGCATGAATTTAAGCGTGCTACTAAGTTGGCATTTCGGTCCCACCCTTTCACTGTCGAAACAGCTAAATGTCGCCATCTCTTCTATCCCAGCTCTCACTCTCTGTCACCCCCCTTGCATGCTAGTGGCACTTCCGCCTTGCTTGGCGTGGCTTGCTTAAAAAATATAACATGAAGAATTAGCACTGTAATCCTTCTTTTAAATGAAAAGGAAATGTTTTAGGTACAAGATGATAATAAACAATATTACTCAATGTAGTGTCAGTTGCATTATTCTTTGTTAGCATTCTGCTTAGGGTGAGAGTTTGTGACACGTAACCATTTCTCGGATTGCGTATAAATTCATCAAAAGAGAACTGGATTATTTATCATCTTTGCTTATCTGTCTGCTTTAAAATATTTGTATTAATGATTTTAAGTTAAATTGTTAAGATTAGCGTAATCATTGCTCAGATGATATCATTCCTTCAAGACAGGGATTATTTTTAATTGATCATTTAACATAAACGATTATTTTACTGAATATCAAATTTTCAAGAATGCTTTCTCTGCCAATTTGAATAACTTAAAGTTTCTCGTCAACTCTTAAAATTAACTCTGCGTCTGTCTATGAAAAGATTACGTAATTTGCTTCATCAAATAATAACATATTTCATCTGAGGAATTTCGACAACTTAAGATTGCTTGTGAAGTTTGTTTAGATGACGACTCAAGAATTTTGTTACAAATAAGTATATTTATAATGTTTTTGAAATATGCATGATTAATTAACATCTTTGATGAATCTATCAAACTTGTTAAATTTGGTATTTGTATTCTGCTTAATTTTGGATGAGAGAAAAGAAGAATATTGATATTTCTGAAGTTTTCGCAATATCATCTGTTATTATTTACACTATTTACATTGTTCGGACTATTGTTCTGATATTTGTTGTCATACTCACGACGTTTCAGCTGCTGTACGCTCTAGAATTCTTCAGGTATTTTGAATTTGACTCGAACCCTTTATTTCGTCACTGGATTTACTTCAACAAAAGCTTTTATCCACTGGGCCATATGTCTTGGAAGTTATCAGTGTATGAATTCTCGGGATTTATAAACCTAATATCTCAGCAACCATTTTTACTTGTTCCCATATTGTTTTTATGTCTATGCTTGGCTGACTAAGGAGATTTGTGCGGCCTGACATATGCGCTGATTCCAGTGACTTGAACCAAAGAGTTGTGAGTTCAATACCTGACCAGAGCAGAGGTGAAAAAAACCTTGGAGAGTTGACTTACTATAGGGAAATAGCTGGAACAGAGATATCCGGAAAAGGCATGGCATGTGGAAGTAGAACAATCTACGCCGATAGACGAAATAAAGGGTTCGATTCGAAATTCCAATCCCCTGAAGATTGCTGGAGAGGACAACATGGCAACAAAGATGAGGACAACAGTTCGAACAATGTAAATAGTGTAAGTAATTACAATACCTCACCTCAGGAATATAGACAGATAACTTATGCTATATTTTTGAAAGTGGGAGTTTCTTTTTTTCTGTAAAACATTATAATAAAAAACATTTCTTAAGAACAGAAAACCAACCGACGATTGAAGTCGGTTCTCCAGCCGATTCAATTTTTCTTTGACTTTTTTATAAATGACCACAATCAACATTTATTGCTTCTACTTTTTTTATCAATATCTGTCTCAGAGTCCCGCCTGATTCCGTGTGCTTCTGCGGCTTCCATTGAAGCAGGCGCCAAATTTTTTATGACAAAACCAATTCTTGGACGAGAGGAAATCCTTGATGTAGATTTATTGCAAATGTTTCTGGGGGTTTTTTTGTTTGTTTTTTTAATAAAAGTTTGAAAATCTTCAAAACTATGAAAGGAAGTCGAAAAGTGCTCGGCTCCATCGAAATCTAACCAAATATCAGAAATTTTAAATAAGTTCTTTGTATGACCGAGAATTTTTGACACCCTCTCAATATTCTGTGTAATGTTAATATTAAAATTCTCATATAGGGTTTATAACGATTACTACCGAATGTTAAAAGATTATTAAGTGACAACTGTCTGGTTGGATTTTAATCAAACATTAGGGCAAACCTACAGCCTACCACCGTGTTTTATGCAGGTACCAGATTACTCAGTGTTACCTTGGTCGGTGTTTTCCGAATAGTATTGTGTGTGTGTGTGTGTGTGTGTGTGTGTGTGTGTGTGTGTGTGTGTGTGTGTGTGTGTGTGTTCATCACAATAAATTCGGAGACTGATCGTGTACGAAGAAATTGTTTTTTGATATTTTATTGTTTGTATTAAGGAAAAACTGTAGTTTTAACCGACGCGTTTCGTCCTATGTTGACTTTTTCAAGGCAAAAAAACGAAATGAATTTATTGAAACAAAGTATCTATAAAAAAAAAAAATGCCGTTAGCAACGAGAAGAATTTAGAAATGGTATTGTATAATCATATGGTCACCTGGAAATAGAAACAAACCTCATTACAATTTAACAAATGCACTAGTTATACATACAAATAAATTCAACCACAATTTTGATTTTATAAATGGTACACTCATAAAAAAAAGAAAATTATTCACACATAAGGAAAATCCTCGAGGGTGCCACCATTGAATATTATCCAAATATTAATCTACGCCCAGGTTCTTTCCTATTCTCATCTTTCCTAAGAGAATCCCTACTCTCCCAAAGACGACGTACACAACAAAGAAATCAAGAAGCGGAAGAAAACAGTTGAATCCGTCAACACAACAATAAAAACAATATTTCTACACGTCAAAATATTCTCTTCAAACATAAAGTAATTGACATAATTTTTCAGTTGACCATATGAATATACAATAGCATTTCTAAATTCTTCTCGTTGCAAACGACATTTTGTTTGTTGTTCATAGATACTTAGTTTCATTCAATTCTACAGGTTAATTTTGAGAAATTTTTATTATTTCATTGTTTTCGCATCTCATTGCTCCCTTTACAACTATCTATAAAATAAAAAGAAACTATTTTCTCACCTGACCTCATACTCTCTCTCCCTCTCTCTCTCTCCCTATATATATATATGTGTGTGTGTGTGTGTGTGTGTGTGTGTGTGTGTGTGTGTGTGTGTGTGTGTGTATTTAGGCAGCAATCCTTCTTTCGTGAATACGACAGACAAGGTGCTTTTATTTAGTTTTTATACCATTTCTCATTAGATCTAATAATTTTTTCTTTTCAAATGATACATTATATAAAAACTGTCCGAATGTTCTTTCTATCCGAGCGCTTTCGACTATACATTTAGCCATTTTCAAGGATTAAATATTTTAACTGTTAAATAAGAAATAGTTTGTTGCATGTATTCATATATAATGTTTTCACTTTTCAAAACACGGTCAAGATATTGTGTCCATGTTCATAGTTAATATAATTAAGTGTTGTTTTTATTAATAAGGCTTCCATTATTTTTAGCCTTTTTTTTTGCATGCAGATGATTCTATTATATTAGCGTTGTCAACAAGTATGTTCCGAATAGTTTCCGTAGGTATCCATGAATATTTAAATGAGATCTAATTGAGCTATGGTCAGAAAGGTGTAGAGTTAGTCTGCGTGTCAAACATGTTGTAGTATGGTCTATATAATTATTTACGAATTTTGATTGATCAGGAATACAATTCCTTAATGGGCATTTAAATTCGTAAATAATATTTGCCCTATTTAATTTTGTTCTAAGAGGTGAATTATTATTTTTAATTATAAGGTTAGATGTTTTAAATTTTTTTGTAATAAATAATTAATCTATTTTTTACTATTGACAGAAAACGCCTAATATGGAAATCCAACAATTGATTAGGAAATCCGTTATAAATCAGCGTTTGTTTTACACTGTTTAATTCTTTAAAGAAAAGTATGCAACAGGATGAATGCTCTTTTTAATAACACCTATTTTATATCTAAGAGGGCATTCACTAGAAAAATTAAGATGGTAAGAGTCTTTTACTAGTTGTTTTTTTTATAAACAGAAGTTTTAAAAGTATTATTACTAAAATCGACGAGAACATCTAAGAAAAGAAGTTATTTTTTTCACTGAGCTCATAAGTAAAATTTGGGACGGAATTTTGTTGAAATATAGCTTTCAGATTTTCTATTTCTTTCTTGTTTTCAGCCAAAATAAAAAATATCGTCTACATAACGAACATATATTTAATATATGTTTAATAACTTTAGTAAAAACCTTGTTTTCAACATCGGACATATAATCATTGGAGAGGCACGGCCCGAGAGGGCTTCCCATACTTACTCCATCAGTTTGTGTGTAAATAGTACCATTCTGGCTATAAAAAGGATCTCTAGTAGTGCAAGCGAGCAATAGTTTTCTACAAATATTGGGTTGGATTGATGGAGGTGGAATTAAATTATTTTTATACACCGAATTAATGATAATATCAATAGTTTCGGAGACGGGAACGTTAGTAAATAAATTCTCTACGTCAAGTGACGCAAGAAGGCCTTGGTTTGTTTTTGTTTTTGTGCATTTGAGTATTTGGAGGAATTCATGGGTAGATTTAATGCTATAGTTAGTAGGGAGATATGGAGTAATAATATCATTGAGAAATTTTGATAGTTCGTATATGCATGTTGGAATATATATGTGTGTGTGAGAGAGAGAGAGAGAGAGAAAGAGAGAGAGAGAGAGAGTGTGTGTGTGTGTGTGTGTGTGTGTGTGTGTGTGTGTGTGTGTGTGTGTATCTGTTACTTCTTTACTTACACTGAAAATACTTTGTGAAATGTATGTTGAGAAAATCTCACGTCATAAAATTGTCTCAGAACAATGACAACATTATTAGTCTTCGAGAATATTCGAGACTCATCTTTCCTAACTAAGCTTTGTCAGCTGCTGTCGCAGGTAGAGTGAAGCAGATTTAAAAGCTTTCAGTAGATGATGTTATCCAAGCCAATTGTTTCTTTTGAGGCCGTGCTTTGCATGACAGTATGCAATGGCTGTCACTGAAATTTTCCGCCTAACTGCAAGAAATTAAACGCGAAATGTAAGGATGTTCGTATTTATCTATGTCTGTAAAAAAAAAAGCCCGTTTGTTACCTATAGAAATCTACATGTTAAAGTTTATGGTCTTCTAAATCGATTCATCATATTGAAGATAACTGACACTGGTGGCTAAGTAAACATTTGGAAATTAAAAATGTCTATTTTTTTATCCCAATTACCATGAGTTCAAGTTCAAAATTATTTTTCATTGTCTTTTCTAACTGAAAATATCATTCACTAATTCAAAACATCCACCACCCGTTCCCTGTATATTTGTCTTCCTACATTTTTTCTCTGAAACTATCTCCCGCCCGGATCACTTTCAGAGACTTGACCTTATGTTATGGTACATCACGGCGAATACGAAACAAATTTAAAAGGCATTGCTTTAAATTTTTCACGGAAACTAAAATGGCGTTTGTTTTGTATTCGCGGTAGTCATTGTAATTGACAACTATTAAGTTATTTTTTAAGTAACAGTTATGTTTAACGTGTCTTTTATTAACCGTCTATATTTCTGAGATGAGGTATTATGTACATTGTGCTATGTGTCCTCAAGAACACATGGCACAGTGGATAAAGGCGTTAGTTAGATCCAGTGACAGGACCCAAAGAGTGTGAGTTCAATACCTGGTTAAGGCGGTAGAGAACTTGGAGAGGGAAGTAAGTAGGAGATAACTGATAACTGACATCCATTAGGCATGGCATGTGGAACTAGAACAGTCTACGCTAGTGAGCGAAATAAAAGGTTCATTTCGACATTCCAACCACCTGAAGACGGTCGGAGCGTACAACGGCCGAAACGTTTTAATAAATATGGTGACAAAGATGAGGACAATACTCCGAATAATGTAAATAGTGTCTTTAAATTTCTAACTAGCGTAGAAGCAATGAGGACTCTAGAGTAAACTCCTGTAGAGAGCTTTTGGCCCTTCGGCCTGTTAGCTCCTATATAGGTAAAAGTTAAAAGAATTTAGAAAGAAGAAAAATATTTTATCTTTATTCGGCACCTTAATTCGGCATAATCTTTCTTCGTATACGAAACTGATCTCTATAGTTTGTTTAGATTTATTTTGCGCGAATTTTTATTTTCTTTTAAAATCACTATTCTTTATGATCCCTTCACATAAAGTCACTCTTAAAAGACATTACGGAAGCCGAACTATGTAATATTTTGAATACGTCACAGTACGTGTGCTAAAAAAAAGAAAGAAACATATGAGTAACGTAACGTTCCCTGCTTTAGTTTAATTACGGTTAATTAGACCATATCAATTTCAGTTTCGACGAAAAGCGAAATTGATGTTAAACATTTAATAAAGAATTGTTTTTTAAACCTTTCACTCTGTTCGTTATTTAAATTTAACTTTAAATGGATTATTTGTTTAATTTTTAATCGCGTGTAACTACAGTAGTTACTACCTGTTACTTCCTGATGCACATGATTCGCTGAGATCGAAAAACGGACGGACACACGTACACTGAGCTTTATTGACATAGATACGATTTGATTGGGGAAAATATCTTAATGATTAGACATGCGCGTAAAGTCATAGTTTGACAGGGTTCAAACTCCGACAGAGTTAATTAAAAATTTATTTCTTTTCATATGATGTGTTTATATTTTTTAGACATCCATTCCGCCGAGGAATTTGTCACCTTTATAAATTTTGTTTCTATTTAATGGAGAATTCTACTTATCCAGGTCCATATCAAGCACGCCCACTGAAATAATATGCGTATAAACAACACCTTTCCAGGCGGTAGTATGTGCAATCCGAATTTGGTTTTCTGTGCACAACAACCCTTATTCCTTTTGTATTCCATTGGTGAGATATAAGTTCAACTCAAACTACTACTTCTTCTACGAACAGCTGCTTTGTGGGAAAGATTGACCCTAGACTTGAATAGGCCAAGATTGTAGTGATCGGTGAAGCGTTCACCCTCGAGAGGGTTCCACAAAGCAGCAGCAAGTCGTGGAAAGAAACTGTTAGTGTAGGACTTACATTTCACCAATGGAATTGGACAAATGAACACTTCTCATATATTTCATTAACAACATAGGCTCCAAAATCACGAAGCGTGTTATCCTAAAGTAGCCCAGAGTATATTGTATTTATTATAGGATAGAATGTTTTATATCCGGAGTATAAGTCAGACTTCTACCCAACTTGGCCAGAATATAGCCCCCATTTTCCTCCCATATAATAAAAAATGTATTATTGCATCTATAGACGATAAAGGGGTATTATAGAACAGGCCACGTGACACGTTCGTATTTATTTCTTCTGTATATTTTACAACTCTCCTCTGAATTTTATTCTGAATCTTTGTTTTTGACATTATCAGGCGTTACTTCTGGTAGCCTATTGATTATAATCAATAGTCAATCAGATCAAAATATTTGATGTGTTTAGAACTTTTTATTTACCATTATCTTTTGTGTGTGAAATCGATAAGATTTGTTGCTTTTAGAAACCTAGATACCTGATTATCGTTAAGATCTTTTTTATGCGTAAATTTCTCCATCTTGCTCGTTTTTGATTAGTCAATTCACGAACCAATGAAAAACCCAGTCCCATTTTGTTTTTCCCCTTTTTTTCTTACGTGATTTGTGATCGTCAACAGGCCCCATCAAATATATCGTATGTCAGAAATACCATATATATATATATATATATATATATATATATATTTATATATATATATATAAAACCACTTGTGTCCACACAACATGGCCCAGTGTATTAAAGCGTTGGTTGAAGTTATCTAGTGACTTGATCCAAACAGTTGTGCGCTCATTACCTGGCCACAGCAGAGGTGAACAAAAACTAGGAGAGAAGAGTTACTACAGAACAATAACTGAAACAGATATCCAGAGAAGGCATACCACGTGGAACTAGAACAATCTACCACAGTGGACTAAAGGGTTCGGTTCGAAATTCCATTGTATATCACCTGAAGAAGCCCGGACCTTACAACGGCCGAAACGTCGTGAATGTTACAATAAAGATGTGCACAACAGCCTGAAGAACGTAAATGGTATAAATATCTGTGCAGCTGCTTATTTCTTATCATATATGTTTCTCTCTTTCTCTCTCTCTTTCTCTCTCTCTCCCTCTCTCTCTCTTTCTCTCTCTTTCTCTCTCTTTCTCTCTCTCTCCCTTTCTCTCTCTTTCTCTCTCTCTCCCTTTCTCTCTCTTTCTCTCTCCCTTTCTCTCTTTCTCTCTCTTTCTCTCCCTTTCTCTCTCTCCCTTTCTCTCTCTTTCTCTCTCTCCCTTTCTCTCTCTTTCTCTCCCTCTCTCTTTCTTTCTCTCTCTTTCTCTCTCTTTCTCTCCCTCTCCCTTTCTCTCTCTTTCTCTCTCTTTCTCTCTCTCCCTTTCTCTCTCTTTCTCTCTCTCCCTTTCTCTCTCTCTTTCTCATCCTTAACCTTAAATTACATTCTTTTATTCTACACCTACAATATTACAGGGATACTAGCTTCAGTTATTATATTTATTATGACTATCCAGCCACTTATTTGCATACTAATTCGACCCATACATGAACTTGTGAGTATTGGTAAAATATACCGACTACCTAAGAAGCAGGAGAGTTAGATTGATTTCCGAAACTATCCTTTAATGCAATGGGGATGTGCTGTTGCAGATTAGGGACCTTCAGTTCATAAGCGCGTCTCCGTGAAGACAAGGCAAAGCATAAAATGTAATACTGAAGAAAATTAAAGAGATTTGTTTTTTGTTTGAGATTTACTTCATACGAAAACAAATTTGTTAAAAATATCAAATGGGAAAAAGAAATTCTTGGATTAACATCATAAAAAGCCATGACTACATTACCCGGAGAATAAAATAAAAAGCACGATTATAAATTATCTTTTGAGTTTAATTCTTTGCCGCTTGTGGGTACTACAGCGAGCCCAAAGTCTTATAAGCTGGAATATCTGTGAAAAAAATTTGCGACGTCATCAGAAACAAAACTATTGTATGCCTATTTAATGATACGCAAAAATTGTCAAAAAATATACACAATGCGATGGATAAATAGTCGTCTAAATTACTCAAAAATTAAAATAAAACTGACATTTCATTTTAACAGCTATATTTACGAAAATTACACAACAATATCTGCAAAAGAATAAATGTATTCAATAAAATCGCCGTTGGCTTCAACCAGGGCGTCCAGACAACTTCCTGCACCTCTTTTTCTGGACGGTCTTCTTATTTAAGTTGGTGATTGCTGCTATGACCCTTGCCTTCAGTTTATCCTTGGTATTACAAGGAGTTTTGTTGGTCTCTCGCTCAACTGTGCCTCACATATAATAATCAAGTGTGTTGCAGTCTGGGAAGTTAGCTGCTCAGATGTAAGGCGTGATGTGGTCGCAGAAATTGTCTGATAGCCACGGCTGGGTTCTCCTGCTTGTGTCACATGGTGTAGAGCCCTGTTGCTAGAGATACGGACGTCGAGCAGTCACCCTCATGGTCCAAGGCAGCACTACCTCCTCAAAGCACTTGATATAGGTCTCCGTGTTGAGTGAAACCCTGTGGAAAGATGAATGGAAGCATAACGTCGCCATTACTAATGATCACCCCCAAAAAACATTCATAATCACCATTAGACTCATCCAACTCTTTCCGAATCATCTGCACTATCCTTAGATTGACACCCAAACACTCTGAAATTATTGGTGCTTAGGGCGCGAATGCCAAGCAATACAGTAGGCCGTTTCCAAAATCTGGCCAAAAATGACCCTATTATAATGTGCAGTCGAAAAGATTAAAAACAAACAACACGCATGCGCGAAAAAAATATAAAATGTTGACAATCTAACCCATTCCACCCTGTACAGTGTTCGTCAAAATTATTGGCAATGTTTAAGAAAAGGTATTTTTTTTAATTAGAATTTTAACATGGTAAATTAAAAAGCAATAAAATGTACCCTGTGTACATTGCAACCATTAATGTTTTGAAAAAGGATTTAAATTCAACCCAAATCAAACAACAAGAAAATGGCCTGGGTAAAAGTATTATGTTTAATGAATAGTAAATAGCTCATCGTTTTAAGATCATAAACTTTCTAGAATCTTTTTTTTACCACTAAACTTGTTCTCTTCACTACTTCACATATGGCAAGTAATCCATGAGTAATCTTAGATTCCATTTGTCATACACTTTAATTCATCATTAACGTCATCATTATCCGTGTTTATTTGTTGGGGCAGAACCGGGATTAATCTCATGCAAAGGCCTGTTTGATAGGCCCCTCGCTGAACTCAATGTCGTCAAGGCCTGGCTTCTCGAAAAGCAAGTTTGACCTGAGCTCCTCCTAAGTGTAAACGCTACACATCCAGCGTATCATGGCCCCTGTTATTCCGTGCACCCGGCTGAAGTAAAGCTTGCATGCAGCATGACGTTTCGAACACAGGTGCTGTACACACAAACTCTGGTCTTAGTCGCGAGGGAACAGGTTGTAAGGATAGGCAACAGTTGAGGAAATTTATTCCATGCGACCTGGCAACGTGTGATGGTGACCAGCTGACATCCGAGAACAAAGTGTCACAAAATGAAGCAACCAGCTTCTAAGAATACTCCGCCAGCAATGAGCCCCGTTAGCGAGCGACCGTCGATTTGTCAAACCTCACCTTTGCAACGCTTACATTTGAAACTTGAACTGGATCCACATATTCTCTATCGGAATAAGGTTTGGCTTTTTGTTCTGGTTCTCCTATTTACCCCCGAACCTCAAACTTCACTGCAGGGACAATGTTCTTTATTTGGTGTGCTACCTCATTTTTCCTCCAAACATCTGACAAATTGGTATGACCCATTTTTGTTTCATCAAACCGTAGTTTTTTTCGTTCAAAATACATCATGATTTTTCGTATGATCTGTAGCACAACTCCAAAGGAGGCTAAAAAGAACAGCCCTTCTAGAAGAACATGCTCTCAATAAGCTCTCATGTTGACGAGAAAGTAGCAACGGTGAACGATGAACTACATCCGGCAGTAACTCTGATCGAGATATTGGACGTTTCGAGGAGACTGAAACTACATCCTATTGCTGTTGGTCCCAGGTCCAGCCTGACCTGGGGGTGGTAGCATATGTTAGGGTCCTAGCTATAGGCAAATAGTGACCCCTCCAAACAAAAACGCTATGAAAATATAAAAAATACGTTAATAGTAAAAATACCAGTAATACATTTTTATATAAAAATGGCCGACAATACATGAACAGCAATATATTTTATGAAAGAGACATTTTTATGCTTATGCATTCTTTTTATGTATACAAATATTTCAGTAAATGCTCTGTTTTTATAATAAACAGTATTAAACAACATTTACCGACCTGAATGCCCGAGAAATTTTCATAGAAAATATTCGTCCTCCAACAGGATTCGAACCTGTATCCTATACGGAACCGTCATATAGCCTGACGTGCCTTTAACCGATTTGGCCACAGAAGTGCGTTCAGTTAGCAAGGTCGATTTTACTGTCTTTAAGTTTCAATCTTCCATGAATCTCTCACGTTTAATACTGTTCATTATAAACAGAGCATTTACTTAAATATTTGTATCTATAAAAAGAATGTATAAACATAAAAATGTCTTAAAATATATTTTATCTTTAGTTGAAGGCATACAATTGCATTCAAAATATATTTAGATAAATACATAAAATTGTGTTTAAAATATTTAGATTTCGACATTAAATAACCCATAGAGCTGTTGATATGCCGCTGAACAAAATCAACCAAACAACCAAAATTACTAATGTCCTACATTTTTTTATATCAAACTGTATTCCATATAAACATAAAAAAAAACAATATAAAACACGTATATCAATGCCTCTCGTAATTATGTCCACAGAAAATTATATACGCACAAAAGCTGAGTATCATCTACCATGTATTCAATTGTGAAAGCAGAATAACATATCGTAATTTCAAGAGTTGTGCCTTCACATGACGAGGCAGCTAAAGATCCGTCTTACTAGGACGAAATGCTCTCAGTGCTTCTCTTTCAAGAATCTTACCCATCGTTCATCGAGAAACTTTAACCTTTACAGTTGCTAATTCATCAGTTATCTCGTTTGATGGCCTTTCTAGGGTTATTCTGTGCAATTCGTACACCATTTTACCTTACCCTAACGCTAGAAATATTCGTTTACGACCTCTTCTCTACTTGTTAACTAACTTATCAGTCTCTAACCCCTTCTTAATAATGGCCCAGAGAGTTGACTAAAGGAAATGATACTTACAATATTGTCATACTATTCATCATTCATACAACGCGCTTCAGAAACTTAATTTCTAAAGGCTACACTGTGTTCGTTGGCCATTGCCATGTTAACAGACGTTGCATGCGTGAGAGACAAATGTTGCCAGTAAATTTTTATTCATTTAAGTCATAAAATAAGAAAATTATAACGTGCCAATAATGTTGCGCTTAGTAAAATTTGTAACATTTTATTACTTGGTTTTTATTTAAATACTTTTCAAAATCTTTGTTGAATGCAATGAATACGATGTACATTTATTAAATATTTCTTTTCCTTTTTCTTGCCAAAACTAAAATTTAATTATACCAGCAAAAACTACTAAATCCTGCGCATAATGATACTGTTGCAGATTACTGTTGTACAGTGACAGTCAAGAAGCTCGCATATATATACATATATATATATAGAGAGAGAGAGAGAGAGACGAGGAGGAGGAGAGAGATGTACAGACTGCGATAGATAGATAAATAGATAGAAAGAAAGATAGATAGATAGATAGATAGATAGATAGATAGATAGATAGATAGATAGATAGATAGATAGATAATGAACAGGCTAAGATAAGGAACAGATTTAGATAGATAGATAGATAGATAGATAGATAGATAGATAGATAGATAGATAGATAATGAACAGGCTAAGATAATGAACAGATTTAGATAGATAGATAGATAGATAGATAGATAGATAGATAGATAGATAGATAATGAACAGGCTAAGATAATGAATAGATTTCCATTCCTCCCCTATTCAATCAGTCTAAGGTCGTGACCACCTCTGCTGACAAGGCCGAGAGCTTCGCTCCGAAGTTTTATTCCAATTCTACGCTAGATTCTTCCGGGGTGCTCTTGCCCGATTTCCCTCCCAGAACTAAGGCCCTCCTGGACGGGTTGCAGATGACCCCGTCTTCGGTATTGGGGATTATTTCTAACCTAGATCACCACAAGGCTACTGGCGGTGACGGAATAACAGCCATTGTCCTAAAGAAATGCGCACCTGAACTGGCGCCTGCCCTCTCTAAATTGTACAACCGCTACCTCAAGGAGTCCTGTTTTCCTGACTGCTGGAAGTCCTCAACCATTGTCCCTGTCTTTAAGAACTCTGGTGACCCCTCCGACCCTTCCAATTACCGTCCTATAAGTCTCCTACCCCTCTTCGGCAAAGTCTTCGAGGCCATTATCAACGCCGAAGTGATTAATCACCTGATATCCCACGATCTGCTCTCAGACAAGCAGTATGGTTTCCGCTTTGCCCGATCTACTGCCGATGTGCTTACGGCCATCACTGAATTTGTCTACCAAGCTATCCATAACAACGGTGAAGCTCGTGCCGTGGCCCTTGACATCTCCAAAGCATTCGATAGAGTCTGACATGCCGGCCTTTCCGCAAGCTCCAGGGTTATGGTATCACAGGTCGATTGTTTGACCTAATACAGTCATTCCTGTCAAACCGGGATTTGAAAGTTGTTCTTAGTGGATTCATCTCCAGAGCCTATCCCGCTAACGCAGGTGTTCCTCAAGGCTCCATCCTAGGCCCTACTCTGTTCCTCATATTTATAAACGACCTTCCTGACGCCATAGACTCCCAAGTCGGCATCTACGCTGACGACACCACTATTTACTCCTGCCTCAAACACAAATCTAGTGAGGCGGACAAAGCTAACCTGGCAGCTCAAATTGAAAAGGACCTCCAATCGGTTGTGATCTGGGGTGAGAAATGGATGGTTAACTTTAACGCCTCTAAAACAAAACTGCTCTCTATCAACCACAACAAGGATCCATCCCTGCATCCCATTAGAATGTCTGATGACCAACTTCTCGAGAGCTCCTCCTTGCGGCTGCTCGGTCTCAGGCTGTCTGCTGATCTGAGATGGAACAAATACATCGAGTCAGTTGCACCAGCCACCGCAAAGAAAGTTGGTTCCCTGTGTCGAGCCAGGAAATTTTTCTCCCCGGAATCGATCCTTCAAGTCTATAAATCGACCATTCGCCCTTGCATGGAGTATTGCTGCCATATATGGTCTGGGGCTCCTGCTGTTTGCCTCAGGGTTCTTGATAAGATCCAGAGGCGGATAGGCAACGTGATTGGCCCTGATCTGTCATCTCGTCTGCAGTCGCTCTCTCACAGACGCGATGTTGCCTCGCTCTGCCTTTTTTACAAGTACTTCCACGGTAATTGCTCTGAGGAGTTGCGTTCGCTTGTCCCTAGGCCTCGTAAATTTAAACGCCCCACCAGGCTGGCATCCCGCTCCCACCCCAACACCGTGGAAACTGTTAGATGTAGACGTCTTTTCTACTCCAATAGCTTCATGTCTCGCACATCTCGCCTATGGAACTCCCTTCCCTATTACTGTTTCCCTGACAAATACAATCTCCAACGGTTTAAGTGTAGCGTCAATCGACATCAGTTGCCTTGGTCTATTCACTTCCCTTCTCCAAATCCTTTCAATTTTCATTCCTATCCGCTCTCGCTCCGGATCTTTTGTGGTCCCCTTGCCTTGATCGACCCACTGTCTTTCTCTTTCTCCACATCCCCTCCCTTGTCACTCCTATCTGCTCTTCCTCCAACCCTTCTTTAACCCCTTGCGTGATAGTGGCCCACGGCCTTGCTTGGGGTGATATGATTAAAAAAAAAAAAGATAGATAGATAGATAATGAACAGGCTAAGATAATGAATAGATTTAGATAGATAGATAGATAGATAGATAGATAGATAGATAGATAGATAGATAGATAGATAATGAACAGGCTAAGATAATGAACAGATTTAGATAGATAGATAGATAGATAGATAGATAGATAGATAGATAGATAGATAGATAGATAGATAGATAATGAACAGGCTAAGATAATGAACAGATTTAGATATATAGGTAGATAGATAGATAGATAGATAGATAGATAGATAGATAGATAGATAGATAGATAGATAATGAACAGGCTAAGATAATGAATAGATTTAGATAGATAGATAGATAGATAATGAACAGGCTAAGATAATGAATAGATTTAGATAGATAGATAGATAGATAGATAGATAGATAGATAGATAGATAGATAGATAGATAGATAGATAGATAGATAATGAACAGGCTAAGATAATGAATAGATTTAGATAGATAGATAGATAGATAGATAGATAGATAGATAGATAGATAGATAGATAGATAGATAGATAGATAGACAGATAGATAATGAACAGGCTAAGATAATGAATAGATTTAGATAGATAGATAGATAGATAAATAGATAGATAGATAGATAGATAGATAGATAGATAGATAGATAGATAATGAACAGGCTAAGATAATGAATAGATTTAGATAGATAGATAGATAGATAGATAGATAGATAGATAGATAGATAGATAAATAGATAGATAGATATATAGATAGATAGATAGATAGATAGATAGATAGATAATGAACAGGCTAAGATAATGAATAGATTTAGATAGATAGATAGATAGATAGATAGATAGATAGATAGATAAATAGATAGATAGATAGATGGATAGATAGATAGATAGATAGATAATGAACAGGCTAAGATAATGAATAGATTTAGATAGATTGATAGATAGATAGATAGATAGATAGATAGATAGATAGATAGATAGATAGATAATGAACAGGCTAAGATAATGAATAGATTTAGATAGATAGATAGATAGATAGATAGATAGATAGATAGATAGATAGATAGATAGATAGATAGATAGATAATGAACAGGCTAAGATAATGAATAGATTTAGATAGATAGATAGATAGATAGATAGATAATGAACAGGCTAAGATAATGAATAGATTTAGATAGATAGATAGATAGATAGATAGATAGATAGATAGATAGATAGATAGATAGATAGATAGATAGATAATGAACAGGCTAAGATAATGAATAGATTTAGATAGATAGATAGATAGATAGATAGATAGATAGATAGATAGATAATGAACAGGCTAAGATAATGAATAGATTTAGATAGATAGATACTCGTATGTGAAAACTAAGCAAAGGTTCTGAATACTAATGTTATGACTTGCTATAATGATGTCAAGTTAAAAAATAACTAATCCAATTTTCATTTGATTTTAATAATTACAATCATGTAAATGGCGTTCCGAAATTCTCTCCAAAACACAAAAGTTTTTTTTTATATTTCTTATTGCTTTGCTTTCAATCCAATGGATCAGCGACCTATGTAACAAATGTATTGGAAACACGAACCTTCAACAATGTAGTTTAAAATAACAATGCCCGTCATGTCCTCTATGAAAAAGACAATAATAACTCATAACTGATTTTCTTCACGCAACAGTTGCAATACGCGTAAAAAAGAGTTAATTTTCCTGGGTTTTTTGTCTATGTCTGTTGAATATTAAAAAAAATGTTTCTTTTATTTAGCAATTGGAAAAGGAAAACTTTTTTTTTAATATGACTCGACTGATTCTATTTAATTTAATCTTGCAAAACTTTTCTCACAAGTCTTGAATTTCAAAATTTCTAAAAGGAGAAAATAATTATTTATTTGTTTATGGAAATAAAATCAAAACGCGTTCTTAAAATTATGTGAAAAGATGCTAATGTATCTTCGCCCTGAAGATAGGCAGACTTTATTTATGGAAGAAACGTTTGCAGATCGAAACAAAAATTATTCGAGAAATCCCATGAGAAATAATTTTCAGCGGAATTAAAACTTTGAATTCTTTTGGAGGGATGAATTATACTCTTCTTTTTATAGTTTTCACGCTTCGTCTCTCTCTCTCTCTCTCTCTCTCTCTCTCTCTCTCTCTCTCTCTCTCTCTCTCTCGCTCACTCACTCTCTCTCTCTCTCTCATTGTCGCCTTCCCTCACTCACTCTCGTTCATTCTCTTTCTCTTACACATTCTCTCTATATCATACACACACACTCTGATTTTCCAACACACATTCTCTCTCTATAACACGCATACATTCATTCTCTCACTCACCCTCTCAATCTCTCTCTCTTTCTATCCTTCACATACACTCACTCTCTCACTCACACTCTCTCTCTCACTAACATTCACTCACTCTCACATACTCATTCTCTCACTGACTCTCTATCCTTTCTCTTTCGCACATACGTTCGCTTTCACTCTCTCACACACATACACACACTCTCTCATTCACTCTCTTTCTCTATCATACACACTCACACTCTCACTCACTCTCTCTCACACTCACATATACTCACTCTCTCACTCATTCTCACAAAATCTCACTCACTCGCTCACTTTTTCTCCTTCTTCCTGTTTCACACACACATTCACTCTCTCTCTCTCTCTCACACACACACACACACACACACAAACTCACTCTCTCACTCACCCCCCTTTCTCCCTCTCTGTGTGTTTGTGTATGTGTGTGTATGCCATTCTTCTTCAAAACAACAGGCGGTCATCTATAATCTTATCCGATAATACTCATTAATCGAGCAGGAAGTTTGGAAGAATGACCCCCCCCCCTTTAATTGTAAATCAGATTTGGGGAGGCTTACGGCTATATGACACTGAAACACTGGTTCCTGTATGATTAGCAAAGTTAAGCAACGTCGATCCTGGTGAGTATCTCTATGGGTGACCGTTTGGGAATACCATGTGGATGTGCAGGTGGTGTAAGGAATAATGGCTTCGAATTGTTAATCGAAAAGCCGTGTTCCAATTTCCCGTTCGCTCCGCTATATTCACTTACGTGCGAATACTCTTGGGAAAGTTATATATCCACCAATTCTCCCCCAAGCTATGGGTTAATTAGTAATGCTTGTATCACTAAATCATTATTATCTAAAAGCAATGTGGCTTTAAATAATCTGCAAAGGGTTGATAAGCCGTAGAAAATGAATTAATCAATAAAAAAATATTTGTGGGTGGAGAATTCTTATGGATTAGTGAACTTATTGTAACCTAAAACGGTTTTCGTCTCAGACCTTAAATGAAGATATTTTCAAAGTTTCTAACTAAGAAGGCACGGTAGATTAATGGATTGCAGTTCGGATTGAGGAATCGAAGAGTTAAGTTTCAATTGTAATCGAGTTTTTGGCATTTACTTACGTGCTAATATCCATGCCAAATCTCTCCCCCAGCTATGGGTTAAATCGTAGAACAGCTAAGGACAGCATCGTTCGCATTGACTCGACGATTCCGACTACGGTCGATTCCTTTTTCATCTTTTACATCTATCACGTCAAGATTTTTTTTGGAACAGGAATTCAATTTTTACCAAAAAATATTCATTTTAACATTAAATTCAATGCTGACCAAAGGAACTAACACAAATCAAATTGTGTTTATTTATTCAAATAATTTTTCTCACAAGACAAGGTTAAAAAATAGGCTTTTGAAACTGTCATGATCCTTGTCTAAGGCTTTCACAAACTGTTTTATCACACTCAGCTTAATTTCCAATGCCGGAAGCAAAACGTTCTTGGGATTTACAATCCACCTGCTTGTCTGGCCACGTATTCTGAATCCAATGGTTGCTTTTTTGGCTTGGCTGTACCAGAACACAGTGAGCTAGGATACGTGGTGTAACCATCTTGTAGACCAAGAAACAATCCAATGACTTTCAAGTCCCCACAGATCGTCCAATTGCGCTCCTCAGACTGCATCTTTTTAAGCACTATTTTCATACAGTCGTAGTTTTCATTTCGCGTTACAGAATGTCCTGTCGGTATAGAAGCAAACATATTGCCATTATGCAGAAACACACACTTAAAGGCCTCCAGTCGTCTGGATTGTATTCACACTTCACGACAGCTATAAGGCCTTTAACATCATTGCAATCGGCAAAATCGTCATCCATGTTGATTTGATTCCCGGTGCAAACAGATTCTCTGGATTGAAACTTAACCCAAGCAATATGGTGGTTTTGTTTAATAAATCTAGGTCACAAACTAAATTATTTAACTCTGCCTGTGTAAAAGGTTTTGACATAGCCTCCTGTTCCTTATTGCTGTCGTCTTCCATGTTACATATTCATTCTCATCATCGCTATCATCAACAAAGAACATTACCTCCGCTGGCGAAAAATTTTCCGAATGTGGTACAGGTCGAATCGCCGATGGCAGATTTAGATAAACGATGTAACGCTTAATCTTAGAATTGAAGACAAATATATTAATCATGCAAAAGTAGCAGACAATATGATGATTCCCCCCCACAACATAGCAAGGCCAAAGCTTTGGCAGTTTCTTTGGTCTTTTGTCTACTTTCTAAGTGTTTCAAAACATATTTTACACACTATACGAGATGCACAAGTTTTATCTTGATCACCCAGTTTCAGACCAACTTTAGTAAGGTAAGTTTCACTAGCTGAGTAAAGTATAAAAAATATAGCTTAAGTCATCAGGACTGTTTTCTTTTGTTTTGTTTTTTGTGTTTTTGTTTTTGTTTTTTTGCATTTTCGTCTCTCACAAATGGCCATATTTCTGAAATACAAAACATATATTCAAGCCAGTTGCCACCTGGTAAAAGTATTCTCAAAATTGTCAAGTTATAAAGTCAGCAAATACAGGTTTGTGATGGTAAAGTTCCATGCATAGCCTGATGTTCTTCCTAGTTCTTTCATCATGCTTGAGAAAGATTCGCCGTGAACCCTGATACCTCACATTTACAACGTTACGTGTGAATTCAAAATACAAATTTCATAGGACATAATTAAAGTTTCAACAAAGCACACCTCATCTGGTTTGCAATTATATTCACAGTAAATAAGGCAGAGCTTAGGCATATCTGCAAACAAAGCCAGAAATTTTCACAAATGTAAGACATGCATTATGTCAAGGACCGCACAGGTAAGTTTTTTTATTAACATCTAAGTATATAAAGGGCATTCCTGTCATCAGCATGACGTTTAAAACTGGTAAGATTAGAAATAGTGAAGGTTGCTCTCAAGTGTGATGCTTTGCTTACTGAAGATACTTAAACCTTGTCTTTTTTCACTTTAGTATTTGCATTTACTTTAAATGTTAGATAGATATGGACAGACTGAGTTAGATAGATAGATAGATAGATAGACATGAACAGACTATTATAGATAGATAGATAGATATGAACAGACTATTATAGATAGATAGATAAATATAAACAGACTATTATAGATAGATAGATAGATAGATAGATATGAAGAGACTATTATAGATAGATAAATATGAACAGACTATTATAGATAGATAGATAGATAGATAGATAGATATGAACAGACTTTGATAGATAGATAGATAGATATGAACAGACTTTGATAGATAGATAGATAGATAGATAGATAGATAGATAGATAGATAGATAGATATGAACAGACTATTAAAGATAGATAGATAGATAGATAGAAACAAAGTAAGATACATGGGTCTACATTTTAAGAAGTCAAATCTATCCTTAGAAATGGCGACAATACCAGAAATGTTGCAAATGGAAATTTGAGTTTGTGAAAAATCATGAAAAAAATCTCGATAGAGATCCTTTTTGAAATGAGTACCCAAAACAAACTAGGAAACATGTCTGCAACAAACAAATCCAGTTTCCCAGTATAATCTCCTCTCCATTTTTTAAATGATTATGATACACGTGTCTGAGTTGATGTTCGTGTATTTTTAAAAGTGGTTGACGCATTCCCGACCTAGGTTTTCAAGGATCTTAAATAAAATGTGTCATTTTTGCAGGGTTCGAATCAGCGTCCTCGCCTCTCATATAAAGGGAAATGTCTTCGAGTGCTTTAGCCCGCTCAGTCACGAAGGACATCATGGAGAGGTAGGGCTCAATTACTCTTGTAGAGGAAATCACATCTCACCTTATATATCTTTAGAAACGCTTAGCTTTATTTTCGTATCCAGTCATTTCGCAGGCATTAATTTATAAGTTATTTTTTTCTTTTTATCATAATAAAATAACCATCACGTTTCACATTTTTAAGAATTTATAATAATTTTCCCGTATTTAAAGTACAAAACAAGTACTTTTGGGGACAATTTAAAAAATTACCAGGGAAGGCCTCAAACATTTGAACTATAATATATATATATATATATATATATATATATATATATATGGGATAGAAAAATACTAAGAAAGAAATCTAATATCTGTATTTTCAATTTTTATATAGACATACATATATTAAGTTGAGGTCAAAAGTTCCACTATTCTTATGACATTTTATTCATAGAATTTAACACCAACATCATTCAATGATCAAAATTTCTTCTCTCTCTAGTTTTCTAACAGAACTATCCCTTTATTGATTCTATGAACTCTTCAAGGAAATCTTTCATCTCTTGAAATTCTTGGAACCGGCGACAAAAAAATGCGATTTGAATAAATCAAAATAAAGAATACTCTGAAAGTGTCAGGTGAAGAAAAGATGCCTTTGGGGAAGAACATCTCATCTCTGTGGAATAACCAGGATTTATGATAATGACAACAGACGCTTTCATGGGTAAAAAATCATTCATCTTTGCCCAGAAATGATCTTTAGCGTTGAAGTGCGTCATACAAATGTGTCAATTGCTTACTGTCCAGGTTCCGTTAATTCAAAATAAAGAATTCTATTAAATTCCATAGAATATTATTTTCCATTAGGTACATTTTCTGTGATATATTGAAGGTTCTTCTGGTTTAATACATGAATTTCTCCGTTCTATATTCTCGTCATAAAAAACTGTTATCATTACTTGAGAATATTTTATTCGAATGTTACTTTTCTGTATGTCGAAAAGATAAAAAAAGAAAGATAATTTTTAGAATGACGATTTCATTTTTGTAGTTGTCTACCAAATCAATCTCCTTTTCTGTGCTGTCTTCCCTTCTAGATTTGAAAGTCGTTGCTCTCCACAATTTCCTATCACTTGTAGATATTACCAATGTCTCTCTTTTTACTATCCCTCTCATTCCCTATTCTGCAACGTTGTTCGTTAGGCTACTCGACGTTTCCCTCTTTCTTATATCTTGTGTGTGACAAATTCTATAAGCCGTCTTTCCTCATTATGCGTTCCAGAATGTGTTGTGGATTCCGAAATGAATCCAGTATCAATCAATAACAAACGCCAGGAATAGATAAGGAAAATAAATGTATTAACGTAATAATACAAACTCGTAATACGGCTTAGTAGATCAAGGAATGCGGGTTAGTAGCAATAATATATATGCAATCTTGGTATTGAAGTATCGCGGTATGACTCCTTACTGAGTCTAGGTGCTCGTGACGGTGACTCTTGTGCTACCCTCCTCTAATACTACTCTCCGGGTATTCACTGGTAGTAGTATATGTATACCTCCGTTGAGTCCATTTGTTTAAAAAAGGGGAGACCACTTAACACTCCTCCTCAATAGGGAGTTAGTATTTTTTTTCTCTTATGGTTGATGATCAGAGGTTCAGTAAATTTTCTCTTCCTGTTTGACCTTCTAAATTCTGTATCTTCCTGTGGTCTTTGAATCTCAAAAGCTTCAAAGATTGCGTCCATTTCTGTGGGTGACGAGCTTGGCTCCTCAACCCGTCTTTTTTGTATTTGGTCAATATGTCTTCTATGGGTAAACTTTTCGTCTTGTACTGTGTACATCACATTTCCCAGTCTGTTAATTATTGTGCCAGGCTCCCAGTTAGCCATATTGTTTCGGAACATCCTAAAGTAAACTCGTTCTCCTGCTTTAAATGATCTCTTTTGTACAATAGGTGTATACTGGTTTTTGTTCTTGTTTGGCAATAATTTATCAAACACTGACCGTATTCTGCGAGCAAACCTCAATTCCGCTGGTGAAAGACCAGATGGTGTGTTCCCATTAGGTGTTATTCTGTATACTTTGAGGAACTGCTGTATCGCTTTTTCCGTCGGTAGATCTTCGACTTTTTAAACCTCTTTTTAGTGTGTCTACGATTCTCTCGGCTTGTCCGTTCGACCTCGGGTGGTACGGAGCTATCTTGATATGCTTTACTTGGTATGTCTCACAAAATTATTTGAAGTCACTAGAGGTAAATTGTGTACCGTTATCCGTTACCAAGCAATCCACTACGCCGAATCTGGCGAATAATTCGTGTATACAATTTATGGTATTTTATGTCGTCGAGTGTTTGAATCTGGAAACCTCAGGTCATTTACTTAAACTATCTACTGTTATTAAGTTGTAGTAACCTTCTATGGGTCCTGAGTAATCCACGTAGATTCTGGACCACGGTCTGTCAACTTTAGGCCATGGCTTTTGTATAGAGGGTGGTGCTTTCGCCGCAGCAGCACAGCCTTTACAACTTTCCACTATTTGCGTAATATCATCGTCCATGTTAGGCCAGTAGACAAAACTTCTCATAAGTGCCTTCATCCGTTTTTTCCCGGATGTCCTAAATGAAAGTCTTTCAAGATTCGCCTTCGTAGCGACTTCGGTATTACCACTCTCTCGTTATACAATAATATGTAGTCACAGATTGAGAAGCTGTCTGCTAAATTCCTTTCCTTCTCTTCTATTTTTTCTTGGTATTCAGAATAAATTCATCCTTTTCCGCTTCTCTTCTTATCTCTAGCAAAGTCACAGGTAGTTTCTTTATTGTATTGTATAACACTTTACTGATTTCATCTTCAGCTTGTAATGCCGCTATTACCGAGTCTTCCAACGGTTCGCTTTTCGCCGGTATTAATCGCGATAGTCCATCAGCGTGCCCAATTTTCTTTGATGATAAGAACTCAAGTGTGAAATTGTAGTTTAGTAACACAGTTCCCCATCTTAAAAGTCTGTTCGCTGTATAAACTGGTAGACCTTTTCTTGAACCGAAAATCGTAAGAAGGGGTTTGTGGTCCGTTTAATAAATATATCTATGAAAACGAGTTATTGCAAATATTATGCCTAATGCCTCCTTTTCGATCTGAATAGTTTCGCTCCGCCGGTAATAATGATCTAGATGCGTGTGCAACGGGTTTCTTTGTACCGTCCCGCATCTTGGGTAGAATACACGCACCTACCCCATGTGATCTCGCGTCACTTGCAATAATGATTTCTAATTTGGGATCGAAATGTGTCAGTGGTAGCTGCGAAGTTAATTTTTGTATTATTTCCTTAAACGCTTTTTTACAGTCTTCTGTCCAATTCCAATTATTCTCCTTTTTTAGTAACTCATTTAGTGGGGCCCTGAATTTATGCATATTATCAATAAATTCGCCATATTAGTTAGCTAGGCCCAGGAAAATTTGTAATTCTGCAACGTTTTTTGGTTCAGGCATGTTTTTAATTGCCGATGCCCTCTCTGGGTCTGGTTTCCTGCCACTTTCATTAATTATATGGCCTAAGTATTTAATTTCATTTAGGAAAAAATCACACTTTTTTCCTTTAAACCCAAAGTCCTGAAGTCTTCTGAAAACCTCCTTTATGTGCGATGTGTGCTCTTCAACGTTGTCGCTCTTAATTAGAATGTCATCCAGATAAGCGGTGGCAAAATTCTGGCCCGTGAGCATTGTGTCCATCGTCTGCTGAAAAATTGCTGATGCAACTTTTACCCCGAACGGTAGTCAGTTGAATTTATATAACCCTTTGTGTGTATTAATACATAAAAATTTCGTACTCTCTTCTTGTACTGGGATTTGCAGATACGCCTCACTTAGATCTATTTTGGAAAATATCTTACCGCCGTTGAGCTTTGTAAATATTTCCTCTGGGCTCGTTAATGGGTAATAATGATCTTTTATAGCCTTAATTTTGTTTTCCCGTGAAATTTGACATTTACGATTATTTCTCCTTTGAATTTAATACGCTTTCCTGTCACCGACTTAGCAACTTTTTGTGTATATAACATGGTTGGTCTGTTAAGCTTTTTCCATGTCTGTAGGTTAATTATCGTTAGATCGGAACCCGAGTCTAGTTGTAATTTTATCTTTTTATTTAAGATTTCAAGTTCCACATATTTCCTTATGTTGGTATTGTCTTCGTCATACATCCTAGTAGTTCTTATCCTACTAGTAGCTTTTCTATTCCTACATTGGGATGCCTTGTGTCCCATTTTTCCACACACAAGACTTTTTTTATATTTAAAACGGCAATCTTTATTCCAGTGTAGTCCTCCACATCGATAACATGCAGATGGGCAGGGAGTTTATATTTGCTTCGATTTTCGTCATAATTTGCCCTATATGTTGTACTTTTTCCCTTATTATAGAATGTTTGTTTTCTTTCCGGGGAGGGTGAAGGACGTAAACTTTTGTTTCACTTACGTATATGAGAAACTCCTGACTCCTCAATGTTTTTCGAGTCTTTCTTTAAACTCAGGCATTTTTGGCAATCTTCTGATAGTTGTTGTAGTGTTTATCCAGGTTCATTTTGTAGTTTTGAAAGCATTCTTTTGCGCATTCCACTATCTTTTGCTGGGACTAACCCTTGAACAAAGATGAGACACTTGAAATTGTCCCGTGTTAATTCTGCCAACTTGAAGTCATCGCAATGTTTATTCACGATAGCAGCAAACGTGGAATAGTCCTCATTTTCGCCCTTTACCAGGTTAAGACATTTCCACCTCTTGTGAAAGAGTGACGATTGAACAGCTCTGTAAGACATGTAACTGCTTCGTCAAACGTTAACTCGTTCGTCATTTTTGGCAAAATGTAATCCACAAATTTTGTGTATTCTTCAGTTCCTAATTTTCTGAGTAACAGACGTAGCTTCTTTGCTTCTGTCCAGTTTTGACAATCGATGCCAAAGATGTCTTCGTGGCATCTAAAATAATCCCCGAAATTGTTATCCTCTTCTAGAGAGTATTTGAAAATTTCTATCGTATTCCACACTGCGTCTTGGGAAAAAGTCGCCTAATTTTCGATATTTTGTTGTTTGTTACTCGCTATTTTTAATATTAGTTCCTGCGTTTGTAGTAATTGTTTTTGCCATTTTTCTTCCATTCTTTCTTGGAATTGTAATTGCTGTTCGTTTTGTCTTTCTTGGAGTTGTAATTGCTGTTCATTTTGATATTTTACAAGTTCTACTAAAATACTTTTAAAATCCTCCATGATAAGAGTCTTACGAAAAACTCGATTTTCCGTGTTTTAATCCTCGTAAATCGCCAAGTTGATGTGGATACTGGCAAAAACGGCAATTTTTTTCTCCTTTTGTGTGAGTTCGAATACCTCGTCGCCAATTTGTTGTCGACGAGGGGAAATTTTTCTTTTTTCTTTCTTTCCCGTGTGAGTTCGATATACTCGTCGCCAATTTGTTGTCGACGAGGGAGAATTTTTTTCCTTCCCGTGTGAGTTCGATATCCTCGTTGCCAATTTGTTGTGGATTCCGAAATGAATCCGATATCAATGAATAACAAACGCCAGGAATAGATAAGGAAAATAAATGTATTAACGTAATAATACAAACTGGTAATACGGGTTAGTAGATCCAGGAATGCGGGTTAGTAGCAATAATATATATACAGTCTTGGTATTGAAGTATCGCGGTATGACTCCGTACTGAGTTTAGGTGCTCGTGACGGTGAATCTTGTGCTACCCTCCTCTAATACTACTCTCCGGGTATTCACTGGTAATAGTATATGTATACCTCGGTTGAGTCCATTTGTGTGAAAAGGGGAGACCCCTTAACAGAATGGATTGACTCTTTCTGATTCTAAAGGACTTGTTTGTATTTTTATCAAAAATTCCCCATTGCTCACATGCATCAGCAATGTTATTCACGAGAATCTTCTATAAAACAATATCTCACTTGTTTCAAGTTTTCTCTTCATCAGATCGACTGCCGTTGATATGACATAATAGTTTAACGCTATTTTCATTTTTTCTAATGATCCTGTGAAAAAATATGAACAAAGTGAGATAGATAGATAGAGAGATAGATAGATAGATAGATAGATAGATAGGCTGTACTTACCACTTCAAACCAAGCAAGCTGCCATATTCCTGAGCAGATAGAAATTGTGGCTGTGTTTCCCCCCTTTTTTATGGAGGTGAACCGAAATTCAACCAGGATTAGACAATAAATTGCCAAGAAGAGTCGTATGATGCGTACTTCGGAAGATGGGAAAAAATTCTAGCTGATGGAAGGTACACAATACGATACCCGACCAGTATCGGCTGGGTCACCGTGAAGAGGGTGTATTATGTTGAAAGACCCGAAACCCCTAATAAACCTCGATTAGAAACATCACTGATGATGTGTACGAAAGCATCCAAGAGATGTATTTTACGAGATAGATATGAACAGACTGAGACAGTGAAATCCGTCTAATAAAATATGAAAAAATTTTTGAATATTCCAGAAATTTCAATTGTATCTTTTTTTTTTACTTTTCTCGTGTGTGCTGTATTATTCCTGAGTAGGCGATGATGGCTCACCACAACGTTCTATCCCTTATAGCTTTTAGCAATTTTTGTCACTTTAACAAACTATCAACCGCTCCAACATTTATTCTGAGAAGCTCCTCAGGTAGGTCGATATGTCCAGTAAGTGTCAAATTCTCCAAGTCCCCTTCCTCGATTATGTGTACACTGTTTGTTTCAATTTTCCTTAAGACTGCTTCGTTGCTTACAGATTCTGTCCATTTTATTTTCAGCATCGTTCTGTAGAATTACATATCTGTTTGCCTCTTCTCTTCATCTGTGAAGAAATTGTTCAACATATACGGCTATATAGAAGGATTTCTATTACGTAAGGACTCAGCACTTTTTTGTTTGTTTCTAATGAATATTTCCCGTTACATAATACTTTGATATGTTTTTGGAAGGCATCTTACGGGTTCCTCGTCCGAACATAGTAGTAATGTACGATCAATAAATAACAGAATTAATTTCAAAAATATTGCCAGGATTTTTCTGGCATTGTGCATAAATGTCATTTATCTCGAGAAGTAAACAAAACTGCCGCTGACGTCGTAAGATAGATGAAAATGTCCGAAAATTGAATCTGCCTAAGCTTGATTGTAAAACCAACAAAAATAAGAATATTAATTCAAGCAACTCTGCAGATAAATAATCATCTCAGAATTCCAGCGAATATTTTTGGTAAGGCATATATAAAAAGAATCTATGAAGGGGGAAAAATAAGTGCATTTCCTTGTAGAATTCCAAATTTACTAAATAAGTTGTTCCAATATTTCTTCTTTATCGTAAATATATGCAAACGAATGTATTATCGTTGTCCTTTCGGCGAAGGAAATTGACCTTGCAGTCACGAACGGTCATCTGCTTAGGAAATCTTTATTCCAATTGAAAAGACTTGACCCATAGCATAAAGGCTCATATCGATCGGTGACGTAACATCAGTTAATCTCATTGCCATGCAAAGACGCGGGCATACTGAGACACTGCAAACTCTGGGAAATGTCTCGTTCTTTCAATTTCATCCAGCATGTCCTATACTCATGAAAAACAAGCGGAAAGTAGCTATTTTCGAAGCGTAACTTAGACGTGGCACAAGGCCGAAAGTATGGGGCACCCAGTGAGGATCGAACTCACTACTTATTCGTAACTGTTTTAGCGAGACAAGCTTGCTAACCATTACACCGCCTCGGGGTTCCCAAAACAAGCGGAAAGTAACTGCTGAATATGCAGCGTTTCTCAGATTAAAAGATTTAGTTATGATTGTTGACAGATTCGTTTGGTATGTTTTTCTTTGAAGCATTTCACCCGAAGCAAGGCAGGAGTACTACTAGTGCGCAAGGGGTTACAGAGAGTGTAAGTAAGGGAAAAACCTGGGTATAGATTGGGGTTGGGTGAGGAAACGATAAAAAGAGGAACGGAGGAGGATAAAAAGAAGAACTGGAATGAAGTCAACAGAAGATGTCAATTGACATTACATTTAAATTTTTAAAGATTTCGTTATCAGGGAAGCAAGTAAGAGGAAGGAAGTTCCACAGTCGGGAAGTGCGCGAGAAGCTGCTGCTGTTGTAGTAGAAGAGGTGGTTACATTTAACTGTAACCTAGTAGCAAGCTTAAATTATTGCTGTCGGTGTACCCGTGAAAATAGCTAGTCACAGCAGATGCCATGAAAATATTTATAGAAAAAGCCGAGGGAAGCCTCATTAGGTCAGTGAGAAAGTGACGAGAGTTGAGACCCCATGTCATGACCGATCACATTGCATATCCGTCTTTGGGTTTTGTCGAGAACCTTGAGATGAACAGCGGGGACACCAGACCATATATCGCAACAGTATTCAATCCATGGTCGAATAGTTGATTTGTAAATGTGAAGGATGGACTCAAATGATAAACACCTTCTGACATGACACAGAGAACTAACTTTCGTTGCAGTAGATGCAGCTATTGATTCAATGTAGTTGTTCCACCTCAGGTCAGTGGAAAACGTGAAACCAAGAAGGCGCAGTGAGATGCTCGTGGAGTTGAACTTCTATATGCTGATAGGAGGCATGGAAGTTTCTCTATGGTGAGTAAAAGACAGCAGTTTCGTTTTGAGTGCATTAAAATTCACAATACCTGCCCCAGTCAACGGCAGATTGGAGGTAGTTTTCGACACCAACGGCCAGGTTAACTCAGCAATACCGGATTTAATATTGAGACAGTCGTAAATGGTAGTGTGATCTGCACAGATGCCTACTTGAGAACTGATGAATTCAGGGATATAATTTGTCAGAGTGCAGATCAGATCGTTGGAGGTGAGATGCTTAACTACTTCGACATTGATTAAAGCCTCGAAGACTTTGCCAAAGAGTGGTAAGAGACTCATGGGTCGGAAGTTAGATAGGTCAGAAGAGTCTCTTGATCATTGGTTTGTTGCAAAATAATTAAATTTAGGAAAATACCACTCTACGAATACCACGCTGGGTGTGGGTTTACAAGAGAAGTAAAGTATTCGTGAATTTTCCAACGACATAGTTCAGAAGGAATTGAATGAGAGTAGGACGCTGATTGACTCGACTTTTGCTCCCTTTATTTTCATTCAAAAAGTCACTTTATTTTTCGATTGAAATACTAACATAAATAAGCTGTTAATGTTGTTTTTAAGCAAATCAAACTTAGATAAAAGTTCATTAAACTTTTTTCAAATTATCAATAAAAATGTTAATAAACTTAAAATAAGATATATTTAAACATTTAATTTAATCAGTTTTTTCTTGGAAAAACTATAGCAAGCCTTACTTCTTCGAAAAATAATTATTTACTAATTATTTTGGAGGGGAATTTACATTTTTTAAGTAAATAAGGTTTTAATTTCAAACATTACATTAAAGCAGCAAATATTTCTCTATAAATGAATTTAATTACTATTTTGAAAGACAGTAGAAGCAAGATACATTGAGAATTTATTTTTCAAAAGCGATTAAATTTCAAGTTTTCTTTGTATTCGAAAAGAAAAGAAAAACTTTAGTTAGGGTGATACTGAGTCTCTACATACAGACAAACCTCTCATCAACGGATTAATAGGGGATGAGTGGTCCGTTAAAGCCTATTGTCCGTAGAAGGGAAGCGATTATTTTTGAGTTATAAAACCACTATAGTAACCACCAGTAGTCATGATCAAAATGGAAATAATATAAACATGTATATATGGCATAACTAAATATATACTTAATATAGATATATTAATCAAAATTACAAAAATAATAGATTTCTCACGCACGCGATAATGTATCGTACTTTATATAATGTACACCCATCTTTGTTTACGACTGAAAGGCCCGCCACCGCCACCAAGCGGTCACTTTGAGAACTAATACGACTCGTTCTGATAAACCCCGCAAATTTTGAAATACATCGCTAACGATCTGAAGATTTTTCCTGCAGATTTTAAAAAAATTTTCCTACAGATTTTGTCCGTTGCATCCGAAGTCCGTTGATGGGGGGGGTCCGTCATTTTTTAAAGTTACGCTTTTATTTACTATAAATGTGAAAGTAAATTCAAGTTTAAATATAACTTAAATTACATTTTTAATAATATTTTTAATTATTTTTCGAAGAAGTAAGGCTACGCTATAGTTTTTGCTTCAAAAATTATTAAATTAAATATGCTTAAATATATCTTAATTTAATTTTATTTACTTTATTTAGATGTTTTAGCTATTCACATACACACACATAGACACACACAAAATAGAATATTTCAATAAATAAATATTAAACCTTTTATCAAATAATTGTATTTAATATTCTTTTAAATTTACTTTGGTGTTTTAATATTCATTTTTTACAGTTACGCTTTTATTTACAATAGATGTGAAAATAAATTCAAGAGAATAGAAATTTTAAAAATAACACATGTACAGCGTTTCGAAAGTATCAGCGGAATAAAGGAATAAAAAACGAATGGTAATCCTAATCGGGAATAACAATTATTACCGTTCTTTTTTATTATTTAAATCTGAGAATTTCGAATGCATTCTAATACATTTTAATTTAAAAATATCTTCGTAAATACAAATCATACGATGATATTTTTTTACAAAAAGCTGATAATGAGTCTGGATATATATTTACTTTATGATAATTACTGTATTTTTCTGTTGTAGCCGGACATATACACATTTACACATATAGACAACTGTCCTTTATATATGTATAGATAACAGACTTGCATAACAACATCTAATATGGTATACGCATTGCTAAATTCAGTCCCACCCGATCTGACGATTTCACCTCGTAGTTGATATTCATATTTACTATTGAAACGAAACAAGATGACCTTATGAAGCAAAAAGATGGTCTGAATCGATCTGTTCCTACATTTAAAGCTTTTGCGAATAGGAAAAATGCTACATATTCTATGGACTAAATCAAAGGATTGTTGCGTAAGTATCACTTTTTTTGTTCTTAATTATAAGCGTCTTTGTAATTATCTTACTGTATCCCAAGAGCTTTTATTAAAGGAATGTGGCCATAGTTTAGTAACTTCTCACTTTGGTTAAGTTTTCGATTACTTTTCTTGTTAATTCATTTCAACAAAGAAGAAAGGAATTCGTATCCCGTTCGGATTTTCTCATTGCTAATAATAATTATAATAATTGAATAATAATAATTATTTATCAAGTGACTTGAAGTGAGGTCGATGTAGTTTTACTGACGAATACTAACAATGAATTGGACAGAAAAAGGGAGCAACGACGAAAACTTAATAATAATGGTAATATTAGCCTTGTCATCAAACATTCGGCATTCATTTATCGATCGGCTGCTATTGGTAGAAAATTGATCAAATCTTACTCTTAATAGAATCTTTCAGGAAAATTGATTTTTTAACTTCAGTAACTGGTATTGCAATATTAATGAAGTCTTCCTACTTTGCCTTTGGTTTCCGTTAGTGTGGAACGTCAGAAATTTATTTTTTCCTCGAGTTACATCTGCTATACTTCTTTTTTTTTTGCTGCTACTGAAAGTCTGCAAGAGATATGATCTAGGAACAAAGAAACAATCGAAAATCACAGTTGAAATATTCAGAACAAATAATGAGGAAAGATGCCTCGAGAATCTAACATTCACAGGGCATATTGAAGTCAACTGGAAACGGCAAGTAATCTACTTAAAGATTTTGTATGAATGGATAGCAGAACACGAACAAAGAGTAAAAGATTCAAAATTGCTTAAAGCAGTAAAAGCGAAGAGGTGAAGAGCCATGATCGCCCTCATCTTGATTATCTGGGTACATACAATAATAATAATAATAATAATAATAATTAATAATCATTATTACTGTGTTTTGTCACACAGTATAAATTTATAAAGACAGCGTCTACATTAAGTTATCTGTCAAGTCACAACAATGACTCCACAGACAGACAATACGTTCCTTGAAATATACGCAGCGCCCTAAAAATCCGATCAAGAAAGACACCCAATTTTAATAGGATGATCCTAAAGCGCCAATTACCACTGTCTCAAACATCTTGTATCGTATATTTGGGTCATTTGATACAGCAACATCAATAATATGACAGTTATTGGTACCTTTATCCAGCACAGTAATATCCAGACGTCGACGGTGTATCTGAAAGTCATAGTCTCAGTGCCAATTTCTTCAATTTTCTGTAAAAAAACAGGCGCGTACCAATTTTTTGCAACTTGGTATCCATACTTTCGACACAATTATCAATCAACATAACTGTATAATTTATTATGGCAGGTTTCATAATCTTTTTGAGCTGACATTTTGCAAGCACTAATAAGGTGAGTCACAGTGCTCATCGTAAAGCCAACATTTGGGTATGATTGATGTTGTGTATGCCGTATTTTATAGCACTGGTAGCAAAGGCGTTTTCTTGTACTGTAATTACCAAGCTTTCAGTTGCACGTTTCAGATTACCATATCTCAGCGATCTCTACGATGCTGCTTTCTTATTCACTCGTGTCGCGCGCTCTCAAATTAACCATGTAATCTCATTCATATAGAATCGATTTTGTTTTCTTCTGACATTCTCTTGATTTCTTCCTTGCCAATGATATCCTCTGCACAATTTAACAGATTTTTATCACTGTTCACCTTTTAATTATTATTATTTAATTTCCTTTGATTTCTGGTGTGTATTCATTTCTTTCCGGGTCCCGCCCAGAGACCTCAGGTCAGAAAATACATCATGACATTTTCCAGGGAGCAATCTCAAAAGCAAATATGCACATATTTACATATTTTACATAGATAAAGCCCTTCGTAAGATATGGTCTGTATTCGTGAGAACATTTTTTGTATTTATTTAAGGCGTGGGCTACCAGGAATCCCTTCAATGTGTGCCTATGAGAATCTTTTCTAATAAATCCGAGGCTCCAATGACATGTATTGTTGATGGTCTCATGTACCACATTTTTGAGATTTTTGAAGATCTTCAAAGACACATTGCAGTCTGCAGGGACTGCTATAATAATAAAGAGGGCATCTTTTGCGGTCTTTAATAACAATATTGTTGTGGATTCCGGTGAGGGAATCCTGCACAAATAAATAAACAACGCCAGTAATTGAAATAGGAAAATAAGTGTATTGAACGTAAGAATACAAACTTGAAATGAAGATTAGTAGTCCAGGAATGTGGGCTAGTAGAAAGTATATGTACAAGTCTCTGTAAGTGAAGCCGTGATTATCTCTCTCTCTCTCTCTCTCTCTCTCTCTCTCTCTCTCTCTCTCTCTCTCTCTAGACTCTACGTATCTCAACCTTGTCTCAACGTATCTCCACGTATCTCTAACTCTGTCAGTATAAGTATACTTTAGACGAGTACATCTTGTGTAAAATGGGAGAGCCCCACAACAAATATCTAGGCAATTAGCTTTATTATTATTATTATTATTATTATTATTATTATTATTTCCATTGATTACTGTTGGATATACGTTTGCTTCCGGGTCCCAAATAGATACCTAAGGTCAGAAATGGCGTCATGACATTTTTCATCGATCATTTTTGAAAAAGTAACATATACAGTTTGTAAAATCAATGATAACAATAGTATAGGGCTATATAGTAAGTACTAATTGAAAATCGGGTTAAGAGTGGTCGGATTAAGTGTAGGATTAGCTTCGAATACATGCGTCAGGGTAAAGATACTCAGGGAAAAGACAATATGATATTATGTATTAAGTTTTAACTTAGCATAAGTTCAAATATCCTATTTCAAAATGAAATCAATCAATGAATTATTGTTATTACATACTTTGATTTCTGTTGTATACACATTTCCTTCCGGGTCACAAGCAGATGTCAAAGGTCAGATATGGCCCCATGACATGTTCCACTGATCATCCTTGAAATAAATAAGATCACATACATTTTACATAGATAAAGCTCTTCGTAATGTGTGATCTGTAATTATGAGTAGAATTTTTGTGCTCGTTTAGGGCATGGGCTACCAGAAATCCCATCAAAGTGTCTATCAGAACCTTTTCCAATCAATCCGAGGGCTCCAATTACAACTGAAATTATTGATACCCTAATGTGCCGTGGACTTAAAGTTTTTGATGCTCATACCAATTTCTGGCAGATTTCCTCCCGTAAAAATTGTGTATTTGCCGAGGTTTATTATTATTGTTTTTATTTCCTTTGATTTCTGGTGTATACTCATTTCTTTCTGGGTCCCGATCAGATACATACGGTCAGAAATGGCATCATGACATTTTCCACAGCAGTTTTAAAAAATCAAACACATTTTACATAGATAAATCCCTTCGTAAGGCGTGGGATATAATTGTGACAAAAATGCTTTGTATTTCTTTAAGGCAGGGGCTATAAGGAATTTGTACAGGACCCACGTTTATCTTTGTGTCCCACTAGCAGAGTGCACTGTTGGTGGATTAACCTTTACCATTGTTTCTCTTGAAATATTTACGAACCTATTAAGAATTCCAGCCGTTTCTTTATGTTCTCATGCGAATTGAGCATGTGTATATATGTATTCATTATGGACTAATATTAGCATATATTTATTTGTGTTTCTATCATGATGTATGAATTGATCAAATGTTATTGTCTTTCTCTCGCCTCAATCATATTCTGAAATCATTTTAAGTTGTTAAAATCTTTATAAGAATCTTAATAATGCAACAATTTGGAATAAAACTAGACATGACCAAATAAATCATTTTTATTGTTGTCTATCTCCAGATTACACATGACACATGCCTCAACTGTGAAAAATTAAGTCAATTAATTCGAAAATTATTTTTTCAGATGTGGAGAATAGTTTAGACAGATAGATTTTCATTAAATATCAAAGAATTTGGTTTGTGTCCCCACTAATTATCCCCGTGGTAAGTTGTACATATTTTCTAGTGAATATATTACCAATTATTATTATTATTGTCTAATTTCTTCAACATTTGAAATGAAACGTCAATCGCCAGCTGTCTTTCTTCCGGGATCCTCTTCTTTTATTCTTTCATTCTCTTCATTTATTCTCCTCACTAAAGTTTTCTAAACTCATTTCACTCAACACCCTGCTTGTGCTTAAATGAGTTTCTTTTTTTATTTTCAAAAACATTATTTTCACAATAAATAAATTTAACTTATGTTATATTTGACCGTAATTCTTTAGAAACTAATCAGGTTTTAAATACCACATTTTAAACTATCTATCAATAGGAATTTTCGAATATTCGGTTCGATGATATAAAAAACGGATGTAAAAAATATTTAGCGATCGAAGAACGAATCTTTCTCTTCTATCTTCTTCAGTGAAAGTAATACACTCTTAACAGCGAAACATTCTCATTCCTACACGTTACTTAATGGTCCTATTCCCGTTTGGTCCTTTTCCAGCTATATCTAATTATCTAGACTCATTTCCCTACAGTCGACCGTAGATTGTCTTCTTTGTCAGATGCATATGCTGGAAAAGTCGAACAGTGAATGTCCTGAATGACTACAAATTATACGTAGGGTGGCGAATCTTATAATCAATACCCAGGCATTGACATCTCATCACAGTAACTTGGATCCACTGAACTATCATTTTCTTCTTTTAACTTTCCATTTGGGGTTTTACTCGGTCAGCATTAATCTGAATTCACGAGTCCCTGCATAGAAACAAAGATGCCAAAAATTTGTGCTTCGATCGATCAAATGTCGTCATCTTCACCAAAAGTCCTTTGCACATTAGCAAAAACGTGACCAGCCAAATGAGTTTGAATGCCACTAGATAGCAGCAGAAGACAACTTAATCTGCCCATCGTCACGACGTACAGTTATTTTGGATAAAAATCTTTCTCTAGTCTTTCTTGTAGATTTTCTCAAGTGTCGTTTAGATTGCTACATGAGAGGCTCTTTGCAAAATAAGATTCAAATCCCGTAAATATATAATGTGCTTATTGTACATTTTCTTCGTATGTTCTGTGAAAATTAAAATGCACAATAATACCATGATCCATTTGCACCAGAAAGATTCTTACAGATAATTTAACAGGAAATTGTAAAATGCTGGATTTATTATTATTACAAGGCGTCAATAATATTTGATAACGAAATATATATATATATATTGGCTCCTGAAAAATTAATTTCGGTTGAGCTCTCTGGTTTGAGGTTTGAATTTGTAAACAGTGACTATTTAAGCTAATATTGCACGACTCTTCGGCAGAATTGAGTCACTGTCAGTCACTGTGTGTTTATCTAAAATCTAAAAATAAACACGCTAAAATTCACCTTCATCCCTGACCGTGCGCTGACGGCTTAGTGGGAGAAGTTTCGACTGACGCAAATTCAGTCGAGTTTCGATCCTAGCTAGAGGCAACCGGACGTCTAGCCACACTGATGAGCTGTGAAACAGCGAAACAGTCTGTTTGTGGGTGACAAATATATATATATATATATATATATATATATATATATATATATAATTATCCGGAATTCGGAAAAATTAAGAATTCCGTAAACCGGAGATTTTTTTTCATTGATTTCATCTGCACACCAAAGTTTCGATTTAGACTGATCGATTTGTTTTTCCGGCTTATCAAATTTTTGTGGTTTATTTCAAATGAAAGCATATTTCGGAATTTAAAAATAATTCTTTTTTTCAAAGTGAACATTAACAATTTATTTAATTTCGGGAATAACAAACTATAAATTACTATTTATTCCATAGCTCTGGAAAGCAGAGTAAGTGAATGAAATAAACTGTTGCGGCCTGTTAGGGGCCAGAAAGAAAGAGACGGAAAGAAGACGGTAGGTTAAACAAGTCGATTGAAATAACAGAACATATATACAAAATAAGAGTGTTATTAGTCAGCAGATAGAAGTGCCCGTCCGAAATGTCAGGTTAAACTGCGTCCGGAATATCTGCCTTAGGAAGTCTCGCAAGTTAGTATTTATAAAGGAGAAGGAGTTCATTCTAACATAGATAGGTCACCATAACATAAACCCTGCCGGAATTCGAACTCGGCTTCTGATTTCTCAATCCTAGACGCTATCCATTGCACCATCCACACACCCGATCGGACGTAATCCGTGAAGCCAGCATCTTGGAATTTTCTTCCGATGCATTCTAGCAGACTTTGCAGATTATAACGAAAGTTATTGTTTCGAGATCGTCCATGACATTCTGTTGCGTCTCAAACGTACCTCTCCGTAACTCATCATTTTGTTTAATTTTTCTGTTTCTTTATTTTTGACAGTCATAAATAGCACACTGTATATGGTCTGTATTGGCTATTATTATTGTCCCAGTTAGGAAATTTTGCCGACTTATCGTCAGTGACGTAGAGGGTAAAGTGAGTGGTAGAAACATACCAATGCTACCATTTGTAAAGACACGTTCTTCTAGCGTAAAAATTTTCACTGAAGAATTTTGTTGGTCGAAACTCTTTTTTACAAGTAATTATCACCTTCGACTATTTCTGATTTGTCCAATCACGGGTGAATGAAAAGGCACCATCATATATTTCTTCTTCTTTCGTCTTTTTGTTCTGAGACTTATGGCAGTCAACTATTAAATATATCGTATTTCAGAATTACGATATATTTTTTTCAGAATCTCTGTTAGGAGATCTTTTTTTCTTTCTTTTATTCTTAACTTTAACATTTTCTTTTGTTATACACACAAAAGTGTTACGGGTTAATAGAAGCACACATATTGAAATGTGTTTATGATTCAACGGCCAGATAACTAATGCCGGTGTCTCAATAAAAAAGGAAACCCATTCCTCTACATATCCCAAGAACAGTCATGGAAAAAAAACGTAGAGATTCATGATCGTCCATGTTTCGAAGAGACACGGTACATAGAAGAAGTTTTAGTTATAAACAAATGTAATGTGAACATTTGGAATATATTAGTATTTTCCTTCGTGAACCGCACCTGCATTTGCTGTTTGTAGAAGCTGATATTTTAGTAAAAGACTCTCAGGGATTTATTAAACAAATTTGAAGTAACAGTTTTTTCCTTATTTGAATTGACAGTTGCAACATCGCAGCCACGACAAACAAATCCTTCAAGTGTTTTTTTTCACTTCTAAAAAAAACTCGCAGCGTTGCACTCGTCATGAATCTTTTTCTTATTGATCAACTTTGTTGGAAATATTTGTGTATACCATGAAATAGTATTACCGTCATTAATCATGCTGTAAAACAGGTGTATCGTCGATATATAAACACTCACCTAAGTGAAAAGAAGAATTGCCTTTCAGACGTTACAGATGAAAATACAACCTCCACATTTAGGATGAGGGGACCAGTGTCGCTATCACAAGATGGCTGACATTAATTGAGAAAATAGGGAGTTAAATAAAATGATGTCATTTTAAATAAGTAAGTTAAAGGTAGATCTCGTGTTATTTTTAATCCTGACAAATACAACATTAGAAACCTTTCCATAAGTATGTATTTGAAATATGACATGTTATATTAAAATTTATAATATTTAATAGATATATGAGGATTTTATAGGTTCGCCTTTCGTCCGGTTCATACTATTCCCGAGTGTTTGAAAAGGTATAGCGTTTTATCACGTGTCTCCTGTTTAGGATTGGGTTTCCGGTTCCTTCTACTTCAATTCTATACTTCTAACGCCTAGTATTTATTTATTATTAATAGCAGTAGAGAGGTTCACCTATTGCCCGGTTCACATACTTCACAAAACTTTAGAACAGTAGTAGAGTTGTATCCTATGTTTGGTAGGTAGGATTGGGTTCCTCTTCTAAATTCGAATCATTCTCTTTCACCCCCAGTAAATCACTGCGTCTTAATTATGTTATCGCCTTGCTTAGGATGAGTTGATTAATATATATATATATAAATATAAATATATATATATATATATATATATATATATATATATATATATATATATTGTCAGAAAATATAAAAACTGCTTACTTTTCTTTATAACATGATTACATCTTTTATATCCAAGCTGTGATCTAAATGCTGAGGTTGTTACCAGTATTAAAAAGGAAAATAGCTTATTTGCATTATTTACAGTCGGTCTTATATTTTTAACTTTGTTGTCAAGATCACAACGATTCGGCTGCTGAGCCTTTCTGCATATTTCAGGAGTCTGTCAAACTTCAGAAAATTACGAACTGAACTCTTTATTCAATATACAGAGATTTATCTGTATCTAGGGATATCTAGTCTTTATTCTTTTTAGTATTGTTTAGTATTGCTAGTCCGGTTTTCACTGATTACATCCGTACTACCCAGTCCAGAGTTTGAACTTATTATAATTATTATGCAACGAAATTCACTAACCAACGTTTTAAACCTCTAGACTGCTGTCTCGTTGTTACCCAGATCTGAAAAACACACACACACAGACATATAGCCATATTGATGAGCTGTGAAATGGATGAATATTTATGCCCTCGAAAGAATTCGATTGAGCGCTCAGTGATGAAGGGGTGATTTTATAAACAGTGGCTGCTGCTTCTAATGCAATGGTCTTCTAATCGAATCGAGATCTCCTAGCTACTGACGTCTTTCGCACAGTAAAAACGTTACTAATTTCCCTTTCGCTCTGCCGTGCGACGATATCTTGGGAGTAGAATCTCCGGCTAATACCAAACTGGTCGGGTTTCGATCCCGGCTTGAAAAACATGGATGTCTGCCCACACAGATGAGCTGTGATACAGCGAAGCAGTCTGTTTGTGGATGGCTATATATATATATATATATATATATATATATATATATATATATATATATATATAAAAGTGGACATGGAAGTCAGCACTTAGAGGCGACAGTCTGTTTCATGCTAGTGCAATCGTCAGGCAACTCGGGAGTTGCCTGACGATTGCACTAGCATGAAACAGACTGTCGCCTCTAAGTGCTGACTTCCATGTCCACTTTTATATTTACACACGCTCTATCTCCGATATTGAGCACTTTATCCCATAAATATAGCACACTTTAAGACTATATTTCTTCATATATATATATATATATTTATATATATATATATATATATATATATATATATATATATATATATATATATTAGTTTCTCCTGTCGATTTCGACTTATGAGGATCCAAAACTGTTGTGGTAGGATCGACCTAATCTGCATAGGTGACTACCGACTATATAAATAATGGTTGGTACCGGAAGACAGGAGGGAGCGAATACAGAGATCCAGCTAGAGACTCTGCCCGACTGCGACTTAGTCAACACATTCTCCAGGAACGTCTTCCCAGAAATATACAGAAATACTATATGTAAATATTGTGTACATTTTCTTGTTAGAATACATTCTTGTTCTAAGTACATTTTGTGTTGCATTATTATTCCATGCATTAGTCGAGATTCAACAATGAGTCAAGACTCAACAAAAACTCTCATTGAGATTTTTTGTTTGTGTCATATCTGACACTGCAGTCCCACTAGTGACCGGCATACAAGTCCACATATTGTGCAACAGTGAGGATCTCGGGACATAGCAACAGGAATATTTGCTGACGCTTCTCGCTGTTGTCTTTCATCACTTTACCGGTCAATAAGACTGATTTTATATATATATATATATATATATATATATATATATATATATATATATATATGTGTGTGTGTGTGTGTGTGTGTGTGTGTGTGTGTGTGTGTGTGTGTGTGTGTAAAACTCTCAACACTTGCTAATAATAATAAATAGGGTTTGTCTACGAAAGGTCGGGATTGAGGTGTTGTATATAATATCAATCAGGTAAGTTACAGAATGTATATTTGCGTTAAGCCATATATGAATATACTAGCAGTAAAGCCCGGTGTTGCTCTGGGTTTTATGTAGTTAAATTGCTTTGGAATTAGAATTATTGAACTTACGCACGTATCCGCAGTTGTTGAGGTGACTGCTGATCGGCCGGGAATCTCACTGGTAGCAAAATCAATGAGATCAAGGGCAACTGGTTCCAATAGGTGGCAGCTGTGTAGCTTCCCCGTGCTTACCCGAAGACTGCCACCCGTTCATAATCGGTCAAGATTTTTAATCCTGGCAATGTAAAATAGTGGTTGCGTTTTCACTGTAGGACTCGCCCCTTCACTATTAAGTCCAGAAGTTTTCCCAGTTTTAAGCGGAATACGCGGGCGGTAATGTCGTGTCTGTGAGTGTAATCCTGTCCGGTTAGGAGTTCACGCGTTATCTCAACCAATTTGAGGTTGCAGGTAAACGTTATAAATAAGCCTGGCCACCCATATTGCCTAACGTATGTCATAGCGTCCTGTGTGCGTTCATGCACGTAACGCGGCCCCACAGTGTAGGCAGAGGGCAAAATGCACAGCTTCCCTAGGTCATGGGAATTGAATTCATTTCGAAGGCTGTTGCGTAAGTGTACGTCAGAGTCTGAGCGCAAACTGTTTCTGATGATTCCGTATAAAGCAAAGCCTGTCCGATTCCATTTTAGCGGCCATGTCAACCGCAAACTGGTAGAAAAGCTCCCTGCATCCATGAAGCAGGTTGAAGTCTCCATCCTTAACCATGAAACGGTATGAATAGAAGGCCTTGCACGATAAGGCTTTGGAAGACGTTGTAGGTTGGCCACCCGGAGTATGAGGGGGAATGCCGAAGTGGTAGCCATCGTGACCATAAGGGAAAAGTAATGGGTACTGCAATGCGTCATATTATCGATGGGTCTCTGAAATCCTGCGAAGAGCGCTGCCTCTTGCTTTGAGGACAATATCGCGAGTGCGGTCTTGCTCCCCATGTATAATAGCGGCCACTTCGTTGCACGCGGGAGCATTGTAGCGGCGTTCGTGTTCATCTTGAGGCCGTTTGTCGGCATCAATTACAATGCTGAAGGAAGGAAAGGGAGCATTTTCCAAAGCATATTTGAAACTGCGAATGTAGCTGTTAACCTCGTGAAGCATGGCCTGGAGTAGTAATATGACGTCCCTGCGAGGAACTTCTCGACGGCGGCAAAATACCAATCTGAGTTTCGGCCTGTAGGTTGTAGTCTGCAATAAAGTACAGTTGAAGGAATTTAGGCGTAGAGGTCTCCTCAGGCAGCAGAGACCCAATGCGGAGGTATACCTGCCCCGGTACTTTGTAAGTGGGCATCCAACCATCTTCTCGAACCACCTGAGCCCCGAATGAGGTCTTTTGAAAGGATTTGTTGCATTGTCTAATTATTTTAAGGAAGTGGTTGGAGTCGGGATGGGAGCTGGCTATTAGTCCCATCAACGGCAGTCGAACTTTGCCGGAGGAGCAGCACAGACCGGCAGGCTCCCCGGCCTATTTGCGGGCGTTGCAGAATTGGCAAACGCAGGTCATGGACCCTACATTGATGTCGTCACGCGTAGTTAAGTTAATGCCGGGGTCGTAATTTAAAGCCAAGAACGACCAAAAAGAGCTACTGGGATAGGTAATAGCACGGGCGGCCGCAAGGCGCCGAATGTCGCGGTCAAGCTGGGGGAATTTGAGATAAGCGCACATCGGCCATGTTTGTAGCAGCCCTTGAAAGTCTGTTTGCCCTTGTCTGTGGGCCGTCGGTGTATCTGGCAGCAGAAGTCGCTGCAGCGTTGCGGACATTGCGGGTTGCCCGCTGTAGCTCTGTCTCGGACTCCCTCGACCTAGCTGTTGCAGAAGCGTCCCTGGATTGACGGGTGCGCCTGCGGTCAGATTTTTCAGCTGCCATCGACCTGGCAGTGGTGGCAGCATTTGTAGCATTTCGAACAGACCTACGGAGCGGTGTCTCAGCAGCCGGAGCGGTCGCTGTTGCAGCAGCGTCCCTGGATTGACGGGCGCGCCTGCGAACAGGTGTCTCTATGCCCTCGATCTGGCAGTGGTGGCAGCATTCGTAGCATTTCGCACAGACCTACGGAGCGGTGTCTCAGCAGCCCTAGCGCTCGCTGTTGCAGCAACGTCCCTGGATTGACGGGCACGCCTGAGGTCAAGTGTTTTATTGCCCTTGATTTCACAGTGGCAGCAGCGTTTCTTACGTTACGAAGAAGCCTTTGATGATGAGTCTCGGAAGCCCTGGATGCCTAGGCGGTTACTGCAGCCTGTGCGTTCATTCTCGAACGTTGTGTATTCTTGAGCCCTGATCGCAACGAAGCCCTGTAGGCAGCTTTCCCAGCCAAGCAGGTGGCACGCTCCTCTTGTGGCTTCCAGGCCTGCGTGAGGGCACTGCGTTGAGCGACCTGTGATAATCGCATTGTAGTCTGCTCCTGGGACTCGCGGGCCCTTCTTGCCCTCGTAGCGAACGCTCTTGCAGACCGAAAGGCTAAGACGTACCCTCCTTTTTGGCGGTATGGGGAAAAGCGATTCTAGTAGTGGTTGATTAGTGTTGCTCAATTCCAGGAGTACAAAGTCTAACTTAGTATCGAAAAGCGTGAGCCAGAATCGTGAAGGCAGCTATTTAAGTAAAACAGCTGAATAAATTGTTTATGGTAGTTGGAAAAATGTAGTTAAACAGACAAACGGAAAATAATAACGTAAGAAACAACTTGTGGTAGGAGAAATGATCGGTTGGCGGCGTAACAAGAGCAGAAGTAAGACCTTCGTCCCACAGCTGTGCACAGCAGGTTCAAATGCGAAGTATTACTGGCCAATCGGTTGTGCCAATCAGTGAGTGTCCTAGGGTCTCGAGCACCAATCAGCGACCGCACACTGCACTCAGCCAATGAGATACCGCTATGTGAAGCATGGTCACGCGTGTGTGAATAACAATCAGCTGTAGAGTTTGTAGTGTGGACGTCTCAGTTGAACATACGTTTGATTGGTGTATTCGCAAATTCCGATGAAGACATGATTGTATCGACTTCCTTCAGGTATTAGTTGGTCACAAAGGAGCTCACAGGGCAAAAGTTTTTAATCGTCACGGCTAAAGCCGATAAAGTTAATCAAAATCCCAAGCAAGGTACGAAAAACATCGCCAAATTCAGGTAAACTCGATTTGAATGGGAAGTCAAAAGATTTTTATCCGATAATTGAAACCGATATTGAAAACGAAAGTCAGCACGTCAATACTGTCGGTAAATACTATGCTCAACGGGAATTTTGCTGAAAATTCTTCACCATTTGCGAAAAATATAGCCAAAAATCAGCTAGACTGGACTTGAATCGGATGTCCCAAAGTGATAGATTGTATTGATTTTTTCCAGTATTTGATATCGATATTGAAAATGAATGTCAGCACCTCATAACTGTTGATAAAAACAATGCTCCACGTAATTTTGGTGGAAATTCTTCGGCATTTGCGAAAAATATAGCCAAAAATCAGCTTGACTGGATTTGAATTGGAAGTCAAAAGTGACATGATGTTATTGATTTTTTCCGATAATTGATACCGATATTGAAGAAAAAGGTCAGCAACTAATAAATGTTTATAAAACTAATGCTCAACATGATTTTCGTGAAAATTTCTTGCAGTTTGCGAAAAACAGAGCCAAAAATCAGCTACATTGGATTTGAATCGGATGTCCCAAAATGATCGATTTTATCGATTTTTTCCGATAACTGATATCAATTTTTAAAAACAAACAACAGCACCTCAAAACTATAAGTAAGAATATTGCTCAACGTGAGTTTGGTGGATATCACTTGTAATTTGCGAAAACTATCACTGAAAAAATAATGAATATGTTCGAATCAATATTCGACCCCCTATGGGTTTTATCGATTTTTTCCAAAATTGGAGGAACAATCGAAAAATCCGTAAACGTCGAGTACGAATCCCGTAAATTTCCGATCTGTGTGTAAATGTTTATGCCAATCGGACGAACGGTTTGCTCAGGATGAGGTGACAAGTTGACAAACACACAGACCCACTAACAGAATGCCATTTATAGCTACAGATATATATATACATATTAATTGATTTCTGACGCTGACAAACAGTCCATCTGCGAAACATGAGGTTAGACTATATGTATTGCTAAGCGTTGTCAAACAATCTCTGTTATTATTATTATTATTATTATTATTATTATTATTATTATTATTATTATTACGTGCCAGTTGACACCCAAGAGGATTCTTCCCCGATCATTAGAATCTTAATCTGTTCATGTCTAGGGTGAACCGTTATTTTCCACACATATCACCATAAGCTGTGCCTTGCTCTGTAACCCTCTACCACGAATGACCCTCGGGCTTTATATACGATGAACTTATATATATATATATGTGTGTGTGTGTGTGTGTGTGTGTGTATGTGTGTGTGTGTGTGTGTGTGTGTATATATATATATATATATATATATATATACCCAAGTTTAGGATTGGTATATACGGAGTGAAATCCAATAACCAACAATTACTATTCTTTAAAGAGCGCTCAATACAGAGTAGAGCAGATATAATTATTTATTAGAATATTACAACATAAATATGTTATAAAATCACGACAAAAGTAGCCATTTTGTTTCAACGCTTCTGGTGTCTTGTCAAGTGATGATATAGAATATAAAATATATCTTGTCAAGTGATGATATAGAATATAGAATATAGAATATATATCTTATCAAATGATGATATAGAATATAGAATATAGAATATATTCTATATCATCACTTGACAAGACACCAGAAGTGTTGAAACAAAATGGCTACTTTTGTCGTGATTTTATAACATATTTATGTTGTAATATTCTAATAAATAATTATATATATATATATATATATATATATATATATATATATAATTCAAAATGACTTTTTTTACGGTTTTAATCAAAATATATCTGGCTATCACAACGCTGATGAGATGATACTTAATGTTACAGATTTTTAATATTGAACCTTAAAAATAGTTAACAAAAATGAGTGGAAGAAAAGAAACGAGAGAAGAAAACTATAAGAATGAAAATAAAATTTAAAATATGTTATAATGGAAAAAATAAAATGGAGGAGAAAAAATAATAATAATCAAAGCGGTAATTATAATGACTAAAAAGCGATAAACAAAGTGATATATAACATAGTGGAAAAATATGTATTTCATAATATATATATATATATATAAATATATATATATATATATATATATATATATATATATGCTCTGTTTCATTACACTGAACACTGTTTCGTTGACACCTGTACTATATGTTCGATAGGTTGTTCTATTACTATATATATATATATATATATATATATATATATATTAAATAAAAACCTTCCACTTTAAGGTTCCATGTAATAAATTATTTCACCACAGCCCTTTTAAAGGACCGCGGTCATCAGACTTTACTTCCTCCTTGGGTCTACCCATACGGATTAGCTAGTTTTTCGTAAACTAAATATATATATATATATATATATTCAGTTGTATGGATATTAGTTTGTAAAACTAGTTTATTTTTTTAAAAGTGCATCTATTTATGCTTATTTTAATTCGTACAATACACACACAGCCATATAAATAATCTGAGGTTAAGCGCAGATACATATCAATGCGCCTTCAAGCAAATATATATACGCAATAGTTATTCTATTTCGATGTCGAGGCTACACATATTTAGCAATGTTCTCTTAACAATGTTTTGCAACATAAACATTTTGTTTTATGTGCCGTGACCCTTCAGGATGTAGGGAAGCATGACCCTCCACATCTTCCTGTCACTTGTCTAAGTTTTGTCTTGTTATTTCTCCCAAAACCCTGTTCTACCATCCATTGGCTCACATTCAGCAAGCATGTTAATCGCTGATTTCTTCTGTCCGTCTTTCCCTCAATCTGTCTCGTGAGTATCGCATTACTTGACCCAGAAATTTCAACGTATCTCTTTCTGGTGTTAAGTATATTTATTCTCTTTGTTTCCATTTTATCCAAATTCTCATTGTTTCTCACATGTTTGGGCCATAGCATCATCAGAATCTTTCTGTATAACCGCATTTAAGATGCTTTGAGTCTCTTCTTCATCTTTGAGGAGATTGTCTGGCATTTGCTTCCCCGTTTGTTTTATCAGTTCGGATAGAAGGCATGTTCTTCCGACTTTTCCCGATTCATCTTTATATCTTTATTTTATTTGATAAATAACCTTGCCGACGGCAAACACTACTAAGGCTGCACACATATTTGGTAGACCAAACACCCGCAAAAGCCCCAGGATATGTTCCGAAATGCTTTTGAATGATTTGAACAGTCTATGAATAGTGAAAACCATCCTACTTTTTTCATAATTCAATCTTTTACTAACCATTCATTCCATAGTAAAATTTTATATTTATGATATATTTCATTAGAATATATAAAGAAGAATTGGAGAGTTTCTAATTTTTTAAATAATTTACTAAATGGACTTCTATATCCATGAAAATCTGTCGTCGTCCAGAACAGGTTTCATCCCCTGTTCGTGAACCATTACAACGTAGATTGCCAGACGGCTGCATCCCCAAAGAGCTCCTGTATGGAGAGCTGGCCTTTGGAAGAAGCTGCGGTACCTCGATGTCGTGAGGTGCCACATGAAAGATGTGGACATCAACACAGGGAGAGCTTGGGAGAGCCTGGCAACCATACGATCTAAGTGGAGGGGAACTATGACCAAATACCTCATGTCGGAGGAGGAGAAGCTGACACAAGACGCCAAGGAAAGGCGGGCCTGCAGGAAGCAAAGTGACAGCTCCAACAGTCCGTGGGTTAATCGTTGACTACACTCACTCAGCTTAATAATTTTTATTCTTACAAATCTCTTTCAATCATATTACACAGTTCGTTCATCATAACAATTTTAACAATAACTTAAAGTGTTTCCCTGCATTGTATTAATTGAAATTTAGTATAAAATATCTCCACCAACGAGAAAGAATTCCTCTCAAGTAGCCAGTGAGAATCGAATTCTCAACATCGTCTGTAGTTTGAGACACTTCGTGGACAGCTGATAACAATATGACCTATCCAGCAAAAAACAAAATGTTGCCCAGCCTTTTCAAAATACTGATAAAGAAGCTTCTATCTTTAGCCTTACTATTAATGCATCTCGAAGGCACATTTCACTGCGTAATTGCCAAGCTAACCAAACGAAATTAAGAGACCTGACAAAGAAATCTAACGTCTTATATGACGAAAGTTCTGGTATCCATTTATACTGAAGATCATGGCAGCTACGACAGTAACATTAAGGAGACGTTTTACGATTGGCGGGTGCCAGTAGAAACAGCAAGAAAACCACACAATAGATGGACTTCTCAGAAATGGGCTTAGAATAACAAATTGAAAACGTGTATAGAGACGGCAGCAGCCATTTATTTAAAAAGATATTTATTATGGAAAGTTCGTCAATAGCTTACAGGTTGCGAGATTAATGTTTAGAGTCGAGAAAGAAGGGAAACAAAGAACCACAGAATAATAGGGCTACTAATACTATGAATAGAAAGGCGGGAAAGGTAAGATTAATACTATCACTACTGATAACAGTAGATTTATTGTAATTCTTTTCTGTACAAACAATTTTTGTTTGGTTGTCTAAGTATAGATTAGATGTGAATCAAGACCAAAAATGTGGAGCTTCCAAACTGGAACGAACCCACTAAACAATGGTAACTGATCTAGTGAGACAAGCTCCTAACCATTACACCACGTCGAAGTGCCCATAATGATTTTCTAAGCGTAGGTTACATGTGGCACAAGGCCGAGAGTATCGTGCACCCAGGGAGGATCGAACTCACTACTGGCTAATCATTAGACCACGTCGAAGTACCCAAGGATTTTTAAGCGTAGCTTTGATATGACACAAGGCCGAAAGTGTGGAGCCCCCAGTGAGGAACGAACTCAATACACAGTCTTAATTGATCTAGCGAGGTAAGCTTGCTACCCATTAGAACACGTTAAAGTGTTCAAAAGGGTTTTTAAGGGTAGGCAAAATATAGCACAAGGCCGAATGTATAGAGCATCCAATGTGGCTCGACCTCACTAATCAGTCCTAATCAGTCCTATTAGTCCTAATAGTATAAATATTGTTACGAGTAAAAACAAGGGTAATTGATTATAATAACAATAACAATAATAGTCATTTATATGAGAATGAAGTAAGGAGACGTATTAAGTACACAAATAAATAAATCAGAATCAAACAATCTACTTTGTAGCCGAAAGAGTTGCACATTCTCTACCAGCGTTGTATGAGCAAATATTAAAAGCTGGACTCAAAATTACAAATTAATTTGCCTGCTATTATTCCTTTTTATTTGAAATAATGATCCATCAACATTTTCCAACGCCTATCTTCTTCTAGTTAGCCTCGGATTTATTTATTGTTTTTCTTACCAATATAAGGCTCAAGAGTCACTCAAGGTATAGGTCTGCTAAAGAATTTTTTTATGTAAGCAGTAATGTCAGAAAAATAACGGTTAACCCTAACTTTGGACAGGTTAAGATTCTGGCCACTGATCCTTTTCACCGGATCCAAGTCGTTTGCTTTTGATCTTGTCTTGCACTGCTTTTGCATATTTACAGTTTGCCTTCTATAGTATTCTCTTGAAATGCTTTCGGGCAATTGCGAATGCAGCAAAGGTCTTATTACACCGTTACCTGTGATCTATCTTACTTTTCCACAAACGTATACTTCTGATTGCTTCTTTGCAGGCATTTCCGTCATTCGTGGCACTAATCAGAGAGCAACACAAATACAGAATGACGTGCACCTGTCTTTTATAAACTACGCAAAGACATTCGACAAACTACGCCACAAAGATCTGTTGGAACTGCTCAGCAACCTTTTGATATATCTAGGAAGAATATTAGAGTAATCAAGAACCTCCGAAGCGCCTGCATACGGTTTGAAAATCAGCAGATATACAAAAATAGAAAGGGGCGTAAGGTAAGGATGTGTCTTCTCGCCGGACTTATTCAACCTATTGAGCGAGACAGTTCTGAGATAACTGGAAATCCTATCAGGATTCATCATTGGCGGCCACAATCTTAACAACATAAGACACAGTGCTGATAGCAGACAGGGAAACGAAATTACAAAACCTCCTACAGAATGTAGCGAAGGAGAGCGAGAAGAAGGGACTAAAGATAAACTACAAGAAAACAATTGATGGCCATCACCAAAAAGATGAGCCCGAAATGCAATTTCACAAGAGTATTACGAGACAGGAGGATTTCGTTGGTAACAAAGAAAAGGGTACTAAACTCTTCCGTGATATCTGTCGTCCTTTACAGCGGCGAATGTTGGACGGTCTCCCCAAAGATGAAAAAGAGACTCGAGGCAACGGAGATATGGTTCTACAGAAGGATGCTTAGGATGTTTCATGGACTGAACATGTGAGCAACAATGAGTTTTTGGAGAGGATGCAAACAAAGAGTAAGTATACTTAACAACAGGAGGAAGCTACTCACATTTCTGGGATACGTAATGAGAAAGGAGGGGTTGAAAGTCTGATACTCACAAGGCGAATATATAAAACGAGGGACAAGGGAAAGCAATGCGTGATATACCAAACGAACTTAAGTAGAACAGAGTGTGGGAGAAGTAGCAAAAAGAAAAACTTGTTGAGAACTACAAGAGATAGGAGGAAGTGGAGGGCTTTGATGCCGATGTCCTGAACGGACACGGCACATAAAAGGAGAAGTATAAGTTGATTGATGAGTGCTTTATCTCTCGTTATTATTCTTTATCTTTATCAGACACTGAACTGCAACTAACAATTTTCAGATTGTATGCGAATCCTTTCTCTGGAATTCTTAATTTGGCACGTGTTGCTTCAAGCTCCTGGAGAGTATGTATTATCAAGTTGTTTTTTTGAGAGTCACTGAAAGAATGAAGGTTAAGCTTCAAAGAATTTTAAATGACACAAAAACTGTCTCGTCTTAATATTAAGTCTGATCTGTTCGATGAGCTCAAATTTGCAGTTGATCTCATACAATGACCTTCAGTCTGTTGTTAAAGGGGACAAGTAATGACTTGCTAAATTTAAAGCCTCCAAAACGAAATTGCTCTCTCTTAATCGTCTGAGAAAACGCTTTTTACCCTTCAATAAGCATGGCTGATGCTAACCTCCAGTTCAGTCCATCTCATGTCTGTATGCAGGTAATCATGACTCTTAATGCCATCTCCATCCTGGCTGTAGGTAATCATGGCTCTTAATCCCGTCTCCCTTCTGGATGTAGGTAATTATGACTCTTGTGGTGTTACTCCCACTTTCCTAAAAAAAAAACTCTCTAACGAACACTCCTTAAGCCTATAAATAGAAAGTAACATTCTCTGTCATCCTCTTTTTCCCCTTTCACCCACAGAAGGTAAGATGTAGGTTGCACGTAGATACACACATGCATATATACACATGTGCCTATCACACACGCTTGTTACACTTACTTCTACACAAACACTTTCACCTCTTCAAATGTTTTCTTCTTTCACATGTCTCATTGTCCTGTCACATGCAACTGATTGTTAACCCAGACACAATAGTTTTATCCTGGATACAAAAACACACAGAACTATATAAGTAAACTCAGCTCTGCTTCGTTTAGACACTTTTTTTCAAACCGAGAGCCAGTGAAGAAAAAACTTCAACAAACATCTCTACCTACCATCCCATGCACGCGGACATGAAAAACTGCAAGCAAAAATAACTTTCAGTTACAAAATTTGTGATGAGACCTCAGAGCAAAAGAGCAAAATCGCAAATTTCAAAACTCAGAAACACATCTACATGATATGACTATCTGGACAAGATGTTCTCCAAGTCAGCAAATATTTTCTTATCAACACGTGTGAACCCCCCTCCCTAATCGCCATTGCAATTACTACTATGATGGCACTGTCAGCAGGCAGGCAAATCTGATCTCTACTGCCTTTTGTTTGACCCTTTCTCTCTCTCTGGCCATTATGCCTGACTTTTAATGTCATCTCCCTTCTGTAATCATGACTCTTAACGTTGAAATACCAGTTCCCGTACGATCAACGAAGTTAAGCAACATCGAACCTGGTTAGCATGAGGTGAGCGCATAATCAGTTGTTGAACAAGGCCTGTTCAGTCAAATCGTCAGTAAAACTAACTTTTAGCGTCTTACGCGCACAACCGTCGATCTGGTCCGAACATTTTCATCTACTCAGTTTCAATCACAATTCATCGATCAACCCGAAATATATCTTTTCAGATTCTTTTCCAACTGTGCCGCACGATGGGACGATCACCCCTCTGATGATTCTACCGTAGTGAGATTCGAACCCGATTCTCACGAATTGAACGCTAACGTAACAAACACTCAGTCATGTACCTATATCAGTCCGTTAAGTGCCATCTCGTGATACACGCTTGGGCGCTCATGTATCTTTCGATACATAACTGATGAGGAAGATTTTTTTCCCGCAGTATGTTGCCATTTCTTTCTGCGGTAGACTGGTTACCAAACAAGGCTAAACAACCCAATCTGTCCTGCTATTCAACCCATAGCTGGGGGAGAAGTCATGGATTCATACCTTTCCCAAGGGTAATTGTGTGCAAATGAATCTAATAAACTCGACTGGTATTCGAACTCGGCTCTCCGAGTTCTCACTCCGAGCCCGTAACATTACACCACAACACACATCCTGTATCTATATCTAAAAATCACTTTTGTTTGGCATAAGGCCATGGTAATAGTTGGCTCAGAGGCCACTGAACTCACTGGCAATAATTTTAGAGTATACATATATGCTAATAATGGCAGTGAGTTCAGTGGCCTCTGAACAAACTACTACCATGGCCTTATGCCAAACTAAACTGAAAAAGTCATAAAGATTAAATAATTAAACCAAATGTGCAACTAAGCGCCATTCTTTAGTTCCGCCAGTTCAGACCTTTACAGCTAGATTTCGCCATGCTATTTCCACGGAATCGAATCATCCTCATTTCCCCCGTATTTCAGTTGTAATGAGGAAGTTGACAGATTTTTCCCAATAAATGCTTCTTTATGGAATTACGTGAATGCTTCGCTGAACACTAAAATATTAAAGTCAAAGATCAATCGTTATCTATCTTCCTTATCCTAATCAGCTTCACTCCCTACTATTTTGTATTCCATTTATATCTAACATGTCATACAGTAACGCTCTACTTTGAGTTATATTTGAGCTTTATATAAGTGAACTTTAGTAAAAAAAAAATCACTCTCCTCGTTTGTCATATATATCTCAAAATTAACCATCTACCTTGAGTTGCTCTCAAGTCTGGCATCAGGTAAAATTTAGTAAAATGCTGGTATTATACGACTGCGCCTTTTGTAGTAAATTAAGTTTAACATATTAAATATGTAAATACTATTATTTATAGTGCCTATTGGCACGGTTTCAATCTTGTGTCGCGACAGACAGCGTGTTGTTGGAGGCTGACGGGGTGGAGCGGAGATATTTCATCTATAAATATACTGTTTTGTGTGGGACGGGTAAACTTTCCTCTTGCTCACGGCATATTTTATCGCACAGCAGATATTGTACCTGGGCTGCGAGGAATCAATTTTATCTCATTAAGCAATGTGACAGCTTCACGTTACGTTGGAACTGTCAGTAGTAGGCTGTGTAAGGTCTGTTAAAAATAACTCCCCAAATTCATCGTGATTCCGGCTGCTTCTTGACAACGAACATAAACAGAGAAAATAAGATGCCCTTTTAAATGAATCAACGTGCACGTATAACCTTACAGATACTTACATTTACGCGTGTGAAAAAAGGATATATATGTATTTAGAGAGATAGAGATGGAATGAAATGAATATATATGTAAACAAATATAAATATTAGTACGTATATATATATATATATATATATATATATATATATATATATATATATATATATATATATATATATATATATATATATATATATATATATATTAAAAAGAAGAGCGAGAAACCGCAAACGTTTTTGGTTGTAATGTGGATTTTTTTTTAAATATTATGTTTTATTTTCCATGATTTGGCATATTTGGGGCGATAGCAAAGGTCAACCCAACCGGAGTGCAATAGAAGGGCTTCGCTCTGGGAGAACGGCTTAGCTGAACACCAGTGCCAGGTAAGTATATATATATATATATATATATATATATATATATATATATATATATATATATATATATATAACAGAACTCGGCTGAACCGACTGTTATAATATAATTTTACGTCATTTTTAATCATTTCACGGCAAGGCAAAAAAGCCACTAAGATACAAAGGGTTTACTGAGTTTTAGAGAATAGAAGGAAAAACACTGTTAAGGTGAGAGAACAAGAATTAACAAAAGAGCAGACAACGATTGACATTGGATTTAAATTTTTGAAAATCAATGTTGACTGGGAAGCGAGAATCCTGAACCAAATTCCACATGCGAGAAATGCGATAGAAGCAACTGTTAGCTTAGATCTTACGGTTACATCTAGCCTTTTCAAGTTTAAAATGATAAGACTTTGCCGTCAATCTAATACTGCGTTTAAATTCATAAAGTCGAGATACGATAGAAGAAAGTTCATCAGGACCATGAAAGTATTTGTAGGAAAAGAATAGGGAAGCTACATTACGGGAAAAGTGACTGGGAAAAGTGACTGAAAAAGTTGGGAAAGTGACTGAAGCCAAGTAAGGAACAATAACATACTGATGGACTATAGATTCGCCTAATACCTGATAGATAGATAGATAGATAGATAGATAGATAGATAGATAGATAGATAGATAGATTTGAATATCATATGGCTTCAGGGTGTTATGTCTTTCCGCCTATCAGTTATGTGCCATGCGGGATACACGCTTAGGCGATCATGTATCTTTCGATACATGACTGGCGAGGCAGACTTTTTCCCGCAGTAGGTTACCATTTCGTTCTGCGATAGGCCAGTTACCATCCAAGGCTATAGAACCCAGTCTGTCCCGCTATTTAAACATAGCTGGGGGAAGAAAAAATAATTGATACCTTTCCCAAGGATATAAACACGTAAGTGAATGTAATGGATTCGCCTGTAACTCGACATATTTCTACATGGAATTCGACATATTTCCACGTATACATTTTTATATAAATATCAGTTGCCATGGCTTGTTGTGAAAGCTATATGAAATTGTTTTCTCTTGTCTTCTATATGGTTTGAATTCAAACTATCACTTCACTTAAAGAGCTGTCTATTCCCGGGTATTTAACCCATCGATGAGAGAGTATTTGCACGAAACACAATTGATAATTTCGAAATTTGAACACAACGATTCCACTTTCCGTGCCGATGTTACGCTACCTACGGATATATATATATATATATATATATATATATATATATATATATATATATATATATATATATATATATATATATACATATATATATATATATATACATATATATATATATATATATATATATATATATATATATAAAATGAACATCATAAGATAAATAATGAACATAGATAGATAGATAGATAGATAGATAGAATGAAGATAGATAGATAGATAGGAATAGCCTGATATATACATATATATATATATATATATATATATAAAATGAACATTGATAGATAGATATATATATAGATAGAATGACGAAAATGAACACAATAAGATAGATATAGATAGATAGATAGATAGATAGATAGATAGATAGATAGATAGATAGATAGATACGATACGATACGAAAGTCGCTAAATTAATTCCTGTTCTTCACTAATTATTAAATATTTAATCGTATATGTACATAAAAGAAACCGAAGTGAATATAAAAATCTCAGGATCGCAAATCTAACACTCAACATAATCTCGCCGTCGTACGAGAGTCGGTCTGGTCTCACTGCAACAAACCAAAATCTAGTTAGTCTCTTCTTAGTCATACTATTTCTCATTTAAACGACATCTTATATATATATATATATATATATATATATATATATATATATATATATATATATATATATATATGCCTCGTAAGCTGTTTATACCATTTTTCACGCCATCATCATATGAGAAACGCTGAGATCTATCAGTTTTACGCAGCCCACAAAACCTCTTGAATATCAAACATTCTCTTCAACTTCATAGATTCCATTAGCATTCTGGAATTTCATTTTTCAATAGCATTCTGGAATCCATTTATGCGACAAACTGCAGTACACTGCAGACATAATCATGGCTCATTTGTTTTTCTAGTGGTTCATCAATTATCGTTAATAAAAATCTGTTTGACATTATCCTCATTCATGGCAGCAGCTGGCCTGCCACTGACGACCTGTCACTAAGATTACTCTTAGACTTTTCTCTAGGATTAAAATTAACTCTACTGAGACACTTCCTTGTTGTATATTCATCTAATGCAGCTTTTCATAAACATTCACTAGAAACCTGTTTACAAATCTAAAGCTAGTTTGATGCGTTCATTTTCACACAGATTTCCTCATGAAGAGCATGAATCGATCACTTCTCCCGACAGCCATGTGGTAAACTGCAGAGTAAACTGTGCTCTCTAAACTTGAGTGGCAATCAGTCTCGTAGAAGAAATACTTTGAATTCCAGCCTTGGAGAGACAAAGCATTACACAATCTTTCCCATTGCATTTCGTAAATAATAAAGAAACGGAATCTGTGAAGAGCAGTGATCGCTAACGCCGTGAAAGGACATGGCACTTAGAAGAAAGGATATGACACTTAGAAAAAAGCACAAGGCAATTACAAAAAAGGATATGACACTTAAAAAAAGGACAAATCACTTAGAAAAGAAAAAGACATGGCACTTAGAAAAAAGGACAAAGCATCTAGAAAAAAAAGGACATGACACTTAGAAAAAGGTCAAGGCACTTAGAAAAGAAAAAGACATGGCACTTAGGAGACAAAACATCTGCTTCAGATCCCTGAAGCACTCACCCCTTTCATATACAGAATTCCTGACAGACAGTATTTTACTTTTTACTTATGTACAAGGGTGCAGCCATTTTGAAAAGTGATTGTTGACAAGAAAAGAGAAAGTAAAACAAAAAAATCTTTTTCTCTAGGGTTTCTTGTAATTTTATTTTTACTTAAAAAATAAAAATAAATAAATGGAATTATAACTGATATTTTTAAAATTAAATTAGGACAGGCAATACATTTTAACCAATACTCATAAATTGACATTTTGGGTGATCTTAACACAACACTATTTTCCACATACTCATAATCACTGGATATATACATGCAATCGTCTCTTTAAGTAGTGTTTTGACAACTGTGCAAGGCCGATAGCAGCGTGGTATATCGCATATATATAATTGTAGAATTCAGTAATACACATATTACTCACTTTTATATCGGGCACCATTTTGTCAAGGTACCATTTGTAATAAAGAAAAAGTCATCGGTTATAGAACTACTGCTATACCGACCACCATCCGCGCCTCTGACGTTGGGTCAACAAATATACTAAATTTGGAAATATTTCATAAAGTTAATATTTGGAATCGTCAGTTAAACATGATTTCTTTTTAATAAAACATTTTCTCCCATAAAGACACTCAAAATGGCCGAATGCTTTCAAAAGCCATGGAAACTAGTGAATATATGTTAATGTTAATTGTTACTAATGCAGATTTGGTGTCATCGATAATCGACCAGAAAGGAAAATTAAATAATTCATGTGTGTCAAAACACTAAGAAATAAATACATTCAGGATTTGTTCGATTTCTACGTCAGAGTCTAGGATAATTTTACCAGGAAATGTCAGAGTCGGCGTCGTTTTCAAAATGCCATTTTTGTAGAGTATATTTTTAGAAAAAGGACATTGAATTGGAATAAAAGGAATTATCTCGAAAACTTTTCAAACAATTCTGCAATAGATAAAGTTGGCCATTGACTAATTATCTTTTTACTTTATTTTCATTTGAAGTCAGACAGTGTCACAATATAATGACTTTCTTTCTCGGCCTCTTTCCTTTCCTTCTCTCTCTCTCTCTCTCTCTCTCTCTCTCTCTCTCTCTTTCTCCACACACACACACACACACACACACACAAATGTATGTGTGTGTGGTATGAAACAATGTATATAAACTTAATAGGGAATAAGTGAATAATATAATGGAAAGAAACTTTTAAGTGACGCGTATCGTTCCGAGAAAGAAATTCTTCAGACTAATAACGGTTTTATTGCTGGACTTAATCTTACATATAGAACAGAGAAAATATGAAGAGAGAAATGACACAAAGCCTTGTTATATCGAAACGTTAAAGATACAAGGACTCCCATCTTTAAATTTCAATTTTGACATCAGGTATATATATATATATATATATATATATATATATATATATATATATATATATATATATATATATATATATATATATATATATATATAATACCAGTTAGTCATTTGTAAATATAAATCGAATGTAAGTAACAAAGCAATATAATAATAATAAGTAAAGACAATCCTTAAAAATTTATTTCGGTTATAATTTATTTCATGAATATATTTAAATATTCATCTCTTCAGACCGAAGGTTTTTTTTTAGAAATTTGAGTTTCTAATAAAAATAATTGATATGATAAAGTAACTAATTTATCACACTTGCTTAGAACCAAATAGGTGATAAATTATAAATGATTAATTACTATGAAAGTATAAATAAGACAACTTTTAAATAAACAATCCTAAAATCGTCATCATTTTATGTTATATAATACATCTTTTAGTAATCAACTTTCTCCAATTAGTAATGGAAGATCGACCAGCAACTCCTACCAGTTCAATACAGGAAAACAATATCTTCTTATGATTGAAACTTTCCTCAAGGCCTTTCCGTAACGAGACGTGTACCGCAATATAATAAAGTAAACATATTTCTTTCTTATATCTGGACACATATTTCCTTGGAATGCCACGACGCATCTAGATATCTTCTAGGGCGCACCAGTACGCCCAGGCGCACCATTTGAGAACCACTAACAAAAGACCAAAATCTGTGGAGGTGCTAGCAGACTGACAGGTACCAAGACCTAGCAGGAGTTGTAAAGATGGTGAGTAATAAGTCGGAAAATATATAAATATAATTATATTGTGGCTGGTTTATACTGTTTTATGAAGAGGGGGGGTATTTGCGGATGACTTTAATGAATATTTTCCTATGTACGTTTTTACGTTTGGGCTTCACAGTGGGTTAAACTTTATGATGTTTTATTTTCTGTTGACTTTTTTGTTGTGTTTGTGAGTGTGACCGAAAATCCACGATTTTAAGACATACGGTTGAGCCGGGGTTGGTCGCCCGAGACGCAGAGATAAAAAAAAATAGCTAAATATTCTTCTCTTGCTGATAGATTTTTTTTTACTCCTCTGGCAGTGGAGACTTCAGGGGTTATTGGCCCTCGTTCGATGGTGTTCCTTTGGAGAATTGGCGCGATTGCGTCTCGATGAAGGAACGAGACTCGCGAAACGGAGTGGCTCTTGCAGCGTGTATCACTGGCGACGGTTCGAGGTAGTGCTTTCTCCATCATAGCGGCTGGCAGAGGATAGAAAAAATTGTTTATCGTTACGTTGTTCTGGAATTGTCATCATTGGTCGACTGAACTTGCTTTGTTTCAATGACTTTTGTTTTGTTATTATTAATTACTTTGTTCAATAAATACATTACCAATATAAATTTCATAAACTTTATTGACATAAAAGTAACAAAGAAAACATCTAATAACTCTAAAATAACAACATATATATATATATATATATATATATATATATATATATATATATATATATATATACTGCGAAACAGTCTGTCTGTGGATAACAATATATATATATATATATATATATATATATATATATATATATATATATATATATATATATGATATATATATATGATAGCAGTAAGCGTTTAATCTTTGCAATTTATTGGAATATTTATCATTTAACCGAATCTTGAATATGACAAAATATAAAAGAACACAAAACAAAAGAGTTTGGTTTGGTTTGGTTTATTTTGTTTTACGGTATATCAACCTCAATGGGTTATTTAATGCCGACAACATTTGTTATTGCTGGTAATATTTTGTTTTGTCAAAAATCTGTTTCTCGTAATATTTTTCCTTCAAAATTGTATTGCTGGTAATAATTTTGTCCCAAAAACTATTGCTGGTAATAGTTAACTATTTGCCCATAGCTGGGACCCTAACAGGTCCTACCACCCTGGGTCGGGGTGGACCTGGAAACACCAGCAATTAAGAGGTGGTTCCACGCTCCTCAAAACCTCCTGATCAGAGGCCTTGCTGCTGGACGTAGTTTATCGTCTTACCGAGGACGCGGATGTAGTTTAACGTCTTACCCAGGACGACAAAATAGTTTATAATGCATTATTTGGTAACTAAATAAATCCAGAGACTTAGTTTGAAATTCCTCAACATCCCTGTTCGTATCGACAAAAAATGATTTTTTTTTCATATTTTCCATTTTCCTATGAATTCATATTGCATACGAAGAAATAATTATTTTAAACAAAAAGCACTTTTCTTGACAATCTGGTCATTGTTGGCATTGATCACTCGGGACCAAGTCTTTGCTACTTTGTCGGCATGGCTAAATAAAAGGAGTCATAATAAGGCTGTCATCCGTCAACCTCTAACCCAGTCACGCCTTACGCCACGAGTTCACTTTGTCATAAAACCTGTCTCTTCTTCAACTACAGGTTAAATAGAAAGCTCTCTATATATTTGGGTGGCAGGTAATCTTAGAGAAAGATTATTGTGGTCGTTGCGTGGGATTTCTTTCTAATTATTCATTTTTATTATAACTCCGGATTGTAAGGCTATTGTTATAACACCCTTGTACTTGATCGTTAACTATAAAGAGAAAAAAATGATATAAAAAATTTCTTATATACAAATGCCCATAGAAAAATTTATATAAAAATATAGTAATACTATGGAATAAGGTGGAGGGGACGAACCCTAAAAACATACTAAAACATAACAAAACACGCAAACTAAAAATGTTAGTAGGACGCGTCCATCACTCAAACATAAAAGTGGACGCTGTATTCAGTCTCCAGACAGAATCAAGAATGTCACTCACTAACGGAGAGGGAAGAATAAAATAAACACCGGCAGAGAAAAATCAAAGACTGGCCCACTTGAGATGAAAAAGGAGGCCCAAAACAACTTGGCCTTAAATCATAACAAAAGAGGAAGCCGGGAACAGGTCGGAAACTAAGTCCACAAAGGCAGTCTATCTTTACCAGGGAAGGGTTCCATAGAAAACCACCCCGTTGTGACTAAGAGGACGCAAAAAGGAAAATCAAGGGTAGCGCGTTCACACGAACAAAGCTCACTACATTCACCCACCAAACGATTTTTATCAGTTCGTATCTTCATCTTGAGAAGATGCTCAGAGAATCTGACCAGAGTCTGACGAGATTTTTGTTTGTATCGCAAACTTCTCTCCAAGAACTGTCGGATTCCGAAGCTGCTAATATTTACCAACCTCCCCACCAGGCAGGATGTGGTAGAAGGCCGATTTTTATGTGGGTCATTTCTAAACCCGTATTCTCGGGTAAAATGTCCTGTAGACTCCGTATACATTGGGTCGGGTTTGTCTAGCTCCCTAGACGTGGCTCTGCTCGTAGGCACAGCCTCTTCTGGGTTCCTCTCTGCCCAAAGGCAGTTAGACAAGTGTGCCGCGAGCCTGGCAGCAAAGTGCCTGATGGAGATGCGACTGACATTTACCAACTTCCCCACAAGGCAGGGTGTGGTACAAGGCCGATTTTTATGTGGGTCATTTCTAAGCCCGTATTCTCGGGTAAAATGCCCTGTAGACTCCGTATACATGGGGGGTCGGGTTTGTCTGAGGTTGCTTCAGAGTATGGGTATGGGAATATTGAGATCGACAAATTGAAAAACGAGAAAATCTATTCCCGTAACGAGCCCCCAAATAAGTATATGTGACGTTGCACTGAGTTTGCTAAGCGGAAATGCTTCTGGCAAATCAGTGAAGTGGCAGGGAGGGCCACGCCGTTGGTTCATATACCACCAAATTCTTCTCCGTCTCCCGTTTTTTGTCTGTCCGGAGGTGAACTTATAGGTTAGTAATTATCCAAAGTTGGGTGACGGGATTTTCTCGATTAAGCTGGTACTTATCCAAAGCTGGATGACGGGATTTTATCGATCCTCGTTGGCTCGGGGGTGGGGGTGGGGACAAAGCAACAACACTGATGGACATCAAATAATTAAAGCAAAACCAAAAAAAACAATGCATGTACATATTCATACATATATTTACACAATGACAAATATTTAACACAACATACAATATGAATAAGAGAGCAACACGTTCGTGACTATATAACAAAAATGTCTTTCTCTTTCTGTCATAAAGTTTATAGAGCCTGGCCAAGGTTAAACGTCTCTTATCCCTTTTCTTCTTTTTATATATATATATCTATAGGATCCTTTCTTTTTTAACCCACGTGCGTAATCTCGGGTAAAATTCACTGTAGACTCCGTATACATGGGGTCGGGTTTGTCTAGCTCCCTAGACGAGACTCTGTTCGAAGGCACAGCCTCTTCTGGGTTCCTCTCTGCCCAAACGCAGTTAGACAAGTGTGCCGCAAGCCTGGCAGCGAAGTGCCTGATGGAGATGCGACTGACATTTACCAACTTCCCCACAATGCAGGGTGTGGTACAAGGCCGATTTTTATGTGGGTCATTTCTAAGCACGTAATCTCGGGTAAAATGCCCTGTAGACTCCGTATACATGGGGTCGGGTTTGTGTAGCTCCCTAGATGAGACTCTGCTCGTAGACACAGCCTCTTCTTGGTTCCTCTCTGCCCAAACGCAGTTAGACAAGTGTGCCGCGAGCCTGGCAGCAAAGTGCCTGATGGAGATGCAACTTCCCCACAATGCAGGGTGTGGTACAAGGCCGATTGTTATGTGGGGAGTTTCCAAGCCCGTAGGATCGTGTAAAAATTCACCGTATACACGGTGTCGGATTTATCTTGCTCCCCAGATGAGACTCTGCCCGTAGGCATAGCCTCGTCTGATTTCCTCTCTGCCCGAAGGCAGACAGTTCGACAAGTCTGTCGCAAACCTGGCAACGAACTGCCTGATGTGGATGCGACGACTCTCGACGTCATGATATGGAGGTGTCCATACAGTTACCGGGGGTGTAGTCTTTATTCCACAACATTTGAAAATAAAAAAATGTATATTTCTTCTCCAAAGTAAAAGTTCTTATGAATGTTTCCTGTTTCAAAAGCAAAAGAGTTTTACACTAATGATCTCCATTATTGAAAATCGCCAATCGTTTAAAATGATTAAAACGTTATTTTTATCGAAAGTTTACAAAATTCAAGAAACATTGTATTTAATCGTTGTTTATGCCTGTGGCTATATGTGAGAGACTATGTGAGTGAATAAGTAAAAACGAAACAAAGCAATCTTTTAAAGAAACGTTATATCCTCGCCAGTCACGTTGGGGGTCGACACCTTTATAATTCACTCTTACCCTCTTCTGCTTGCTAACCATATACCTTCAACCTATTTCGTAAGTAAGAAGAATATTTTTTAAATTTTCTGCGGTTGAAAGGAAATCTTCCTCGGTTTGATTTAATATTTCGGAAATCATTGGACCACTGGCAATCTCTATTTTATCTACGCTACGTGATATTCCGCGACAATTTTTGCTCTTAACGATACGGCAAACGACCCAGTAGAAAAATCAAGCCATCATTCAATATGTTACAGATCTGGCCGTCGCGACATGCTCACGTGCATGTATATAACCAGATATTCGGATTTCAAACATGGCAATTAGCCAGAAAATTGAGTATAATTAGAATGACTTCAAAACTATTAGCAAAAGGGGAAAAATGGATATACTTTTGGACATTACATACTTAATGCTGATTCAAGTCGTGTGCCTTATTTGAGTTGGAATAATGCCAAAAATTGTGATCGACTTAATTTTTCCTCTTTTGGTTCCAGAGGAAATAAATAACCCTAAACTAATTTCTCTCATAACTCAAAGTTTTAATTTATTTTGGCTTTATGCAAATGACAAAACTTAAAAAGAAGACATATGAGAAATGGAATTATGATAAGAAAAAGAAATTAATTTAAATTATGAAAATGGATCTTTTTTTTTTATTATTGAGCATTTTTTTTAATATTTATTTATCTCCCCATTAAAGAATTGCCCTTCATTCAAGTCTTTATATAAGATTAATAGCGCTAATATTATTGGGTCCAGGAAAATTGCAACGTTTTATGAAAAGAAAATTGTGGGTTCTGTATCAAAGAAAGAACCTTAAGCGTTTGAGGTCAATGGTTGAGATTGACCTTAGTTCTCAGATTAAATGAACCACTTCTAACTAGAAAGATGTTGACAGAGATTGTCCGGAATTTCATCATGTACTGACGGATCGATAGGTCTAATCAGAGATGACCGAATTCGTTTAAAAAATCACGCCCAACAAAGCATTGTTAGGCGTTTCTCTCCGAGCAAAGGCAGCCATAGCTATCGCAACGCTAATTGAAACGGGCTTTGTTACAGAAGATGATACCTCAAAATATTTTGCAAAACAAAGATTCAGTGACATTTTTTGATTCCTCTTCATTGATATGCAAATAATTAGAAAAATACGATAATAGATTTAAGATAGACCTAATAAATTTTACTATTAGACTTCAAAAATGTTATCAAATACATTAGCATGAATAATTTAGAAAGTTGAGTGCACGTACACTCAACTTTCTAAATTATTCATGCTAATGTATTTGATAACATTTTTGAAGTCTAATAGTAAAATTTATTAGGTCTATCTTAAATCTATTATCGTATTTTTCTAATTATTTGCATATCAATGAAGAGGAATCAAAAAATGTTTGATGTTTGACGGGATAATTGACATCACAAACGAAACGCAGTGAAAATGGACGTCGCTTTCTTTCGACACAAACTGAAAAGCATGTGACACTTGTTGATTTCAAGAACATGTGACACTTGTTGGTTTCAAGAACATGTGACACTTGTTTGTTAACCTGTAAACATTTACCTTGGTTATTTAACACCAAAAACAAAAGATGCGCGTAAGATCGCTAACGCAATATGGCATTTTCTCATTGAACACGATTTGGATAATAATATTCGTGTTTTAGGAACTGATTCTATAGCCATAAATAGCGTTGGCAATGATGGAATTCCTAGAAAACAAACTTTTGATCATAGAGTGTAATTTTAACATTTGTAAATGGCATAGAAATGCCCTCCATTTTCGCACTCATATTCAAAAATGAAATATTCTAATTCTTTCAAATAATTCATTTGCTGGTGTATAAGGAACAACAAAGTACGGCCTCGTTATGGATATAGAATTGTGAAATTAATAATGAAGAAATTGGCAGTGACTCCATTTTCTCCTATGAGACGTGTCCCATCAGAGCGATGTTGATCATGGTTCTCCACGATTTCTTGTCTTTTGTATCTATTAGTAATTTTTTGCTATATCTATATATAGATGATGCGCTGTCCTGTGAGTATCAATTTTTCTAAGCCCTCTTCCCTCATTATGTGCCCTAGAAATGCCAACTGTCTCTTTCTGATGTTAAGTATGTCTTTTTTTTTGTTTCCACGCAGAAGCGGGGTTTCAGTTGTGAGACCCAGTATGGCGGTAATATTCGATCCACGCACGAATTGGAGACTCATACATTTCCAAGATATATTCTGTCGAGGAAAATTGGCTAAAACAACATAATGAAGTGACTTAACAATTGATTCAATATAACCATTGCGTTTCATGTCAGTGGGCAAAATGAAACCAAAAAAGGAGGCAACCCGTTGCTCATCTCTAGGTTAGCATTAGCCATACTGATTGAAGGCAAAATAAATTCTTTAATATGATTAACAATGAGCAGATTTGTTTTAGGGTGTTAAAATGAACAAGACTCTTTTTGCCCCAGTTAACAACAGATTCTAATTCATTTTCGAGATTAACTGCCAATTTGATATTAAGCCAGACGTAAATGGTGAGCACCAGAATATATACCGAATCGGCAACTGATGACATCGGGAAGGTTTTTGATGAAAATAATGATTTGTTGCAGGAAGAGAGTTCTGAGCGACGCCTGCATTCACGCAAAAAAAAGATCTAGAGGATTGGCCGTTAAAGCCAATTTCATTACGTGATTATAAGGATTAAATCAAAACAAAGAAACGGACAGAAACACCATAACCCTTCAGCTTGTGAAGAAAACCAGCATGGCAAACTCTATCAAACGTCAAATATCTAAAACAACAGCCGTAGCTTCGCCAGTTTTATCTAAAGTTTGACAGACTATTTCACCAAAACAGCGTTCATCGGCGGTTGAGCTAGGGATGCGAATGACATATCGTTTGTATCGTTACTTACACGCTACATGCATATTAAGCTCAGCATCCTTCTGCAGAACCACATTTCTTTTGCCTCCATTTTGTTTCATCTGTGAGGATATTGTCCAGCATTCGGGGCTACGTAGCAGGACTGATATTACGTAACAGTTCAGTAAATTAGTCTTTATTTCTTATGAGACTTTTGTGGTTTCTTCTTATTTTAGTTAGGCTCATTGTTTACGAATATTACATCCAATAATTTATGGTTATATTCATTCTATTCTCGTAAAAACACCTGCCGTCAAATCCTATTCAAATAATTACATATCCTTCCCGGCCTTTTGAACAGGAGTAGAGGTTTAACCCTTGTTTCTTGTTTAGGATTGGGTTTCTGGTTAATTCTAAAATCTACTTCCACTCTATACACCTAACGCTTGTTCTTTCTTACTCTTATACAACTCCATATAGTAGCTCTTGAATGGCTCTTAGGGCCTGTATCCCGTGAACATTAGTAAAAAAAAATCTAAAAAAGAAAAACAAGAAATGTATGTGAGGTGCATAATAATTATAGATAGTTACGTTGCAGTGTCTTATATAGATATACCGGGTGTAACTGCAAAATTGTCCAAATCTTGTTACAGCATAATTGTCCATCCTACAAAATCTTGTTACAGCATAATTGTCCATCCTACAAAGTGTTTAATATCTAAAACAAATCACTAAACTAATTGACTTTCCTTTTGCCAGGATTTCAGATAAGACGTTTAGCCATCTTGACACCATTTGTCGTAAGAGTCGCTGAAAACCGTTTGAGTTATTCGGCTAGAGAGAGAAAAGTTTTCAATCGTTTTGAGTTAACCCCCACTGTCTTCCCAAATGAACAATGGTGAGAGGAAAAAGATCATTTTGGCCATCAGTAATTCAAGAACAACCAAGAGAACGGTGAATAAGTTTTAAAAAGAAAGAACAAAGAAAACTGAATCACATAAGGAAAAGGGGTCATCATTTCAATTTAGAGCTAAACAGATCAACTCAATCCATAAGACATTTGGCACGGGAGAAAAGAGTTTCAGTTCAGACAGTCCAAAGAGTAGTGAAAAAAAGACGTAAATTAAATCGTACGTGAATCCTGTGAGGTACATTGTTACTCCAGGACAGAAAGTTAGAAGGTGAGAGAGAGCGAAGATCATCTTGAATTAGTTGAAAAATGAACCTGGAATATATATATATATATATATATATATATATATATATATATATATATATATATATATAATAGACTCCCCCGTTGCTTTCGACGTATGAGGATCTGACAACTTAATTGATTTAATTATGTAATTTTGTGCGATAATCTTAAGTGACACTTAAGACCCGCTAGTGATTTACAAAGGAGGCCACATGAGGATTGTGAGATGAGATCAATCATAGATTGTCTGACCGTTTAGATCTTGCTCTCGCTTCTTGAAGATGATTCAGACACGCAGATTGAAAACTGCTGTGTCACACACACATATATACACACATAAACACAAACAAACACACACACACACACACACATATATATATATATATTTATATATATATATATATATATATATATATATATTTGAACTTTATATCAATCGTTCATGAGCTTCCGATCAATAGCTATTATTAATTAATAATAAACATGGCGTTTTCGTTTATGATCGATTTCATCACAATGCTTCTGTTAAGCTTAGAGAGAGGCCAGGAGGGTTATAAATGCATCAGAGAATTCCAGTAAGATGTCTTTAATCATTTCTAAGATACAACGGTTCAAACATAATCTAACAAATGGATAATTTTGCTGTTACACGTTTTGGATAATTTTGTTGTGACACTCAGTGTAGTATTAAGTCTAATTTTTCTTTTTATATTTCAGTCAGGACACAAATATTTTCTAACGCAGCTTTTGTAGGCTTGACACCATAAAGAAGTTGTTGGTAGAATAATAGTTAACAGTGTGTTAATGAAATCGACAAGGCGAGTTGAAATGCTGGCTGTTTCTGCTCACTCCTCCGTAACGACATCAAGCTATCTCTTCTCCCCAGTATTAGCTGGGCTTACGAACATATCGCGTTTAAACACCGGTTCCCAAACGAAGTTAAGCAACGTCTAACTTAGTATTACCTAGATGGGTGACTACTGTGGATATAGTAGGTGCTGTAAGGATAGATGTGCGGTCGGTGTAATGCCTAATGTCTCAGAATTTGTAATCGGAGAGCCGTGTTATATTCCCTTACGTTTCCTTGGGAAATATATGAATCCACTACGTTTCCTTCCCCAGTTATGGGTTAATTAGTTAGACTTGTATCACTAAACTATTATTATATCCAAGAAAATTCTTACAATCTAAAAATATTTTCTGGCTTTGAATAACCGGCAAAAGTTTGATAAACCGTAAACGAACCAATCAACCAGCACTATCTATGGGTTAAATAAGAAGACAATCTGAGAATCTCTAACCCTGGTTGGCAGCCAGTGTAAAAGAAGAAAAAAGGAAAACCACTACACTACCTTTTCCAAGTACAATCATGACAATGCATAGCTTATTGTTATTAAAGAAAAAGAAGCTGTGGAGAGAGTTATCGACTTCAGAAGTGACTTGACATTAAATAAAAAGAAACTACACACATTAGATTTAAATGTATTTATATCGAAATAATTTATATTTAAATAGATAACTGTGTTACTTTTTATATAATAGGATTATCCTAACCAAAAATAAAGAATAGGATTATCCTAACCAAAATTATATAATAGGATTATCCTAACCAAAATTACATAACAGGATTATCCTAACCAAAAGAAAATATCAATGTTTTTATAATATTTCAAAAAGCAAGCTTGTATACAGCGGAGCGTCATTTTTATTTCTGGTGTTCAGATGAAAGTTAGTGTTTATGTGAATGACTGGATGGGTTTCTTACTTTTTTAGATTTTACTTAAAATCATATTTTCCAAGATGGTGCTAAGCTTACACTTTATTTATTATCGAATGATTCTATTCGTACGATTTTCTGTTAACTTTAATTAAATCGATTGTCGCCTTCTCTGAACATCAAATGGCCACAGGGGAAAAGAAGCCAGCGTCGACATTCGAAAGAAGTTAATTTATCGCGTGTTTTAACCAAAAAGCATTCGGCAGAACGATAAAGTACTTATTTTGGAAAGAAAGAAAGAAAGAAAGAAAGAAAGAAAGAAAGAAAGAAAGAAAGAAAGAAAGAAAAAGGAATGAAGAAAGAAAAAAGAAAAACAAACAAACAAACAAACAAACAAAGAAAGTAAGAAAGAAAGAAGAAAGAAAAAAGAAAGAAAGAAACAAACAAAGAATGAAGGAAAGAAAGAAATAAGGAACGAGCGAACTGCAAAAATATGAACATCAAGTGGCCACAGGGAAAAAGAAGCCAGCGTCGACGTTCGAAAGAAGTTAATTTATTCGGCAGAATGATAAAGTAGTTATTTTGGAAAGAAAGAAAGAAAGAGGAATGAAGAAAGAAAAAAGAAACAAACATACAAGCAAAGAAAGAAAGAAAAAAGAAAAAGGAATGAAGCAAGAAAAAAGAAACAAACAAACAAACAAAGAATAAAGGAAAGAAAGAAGAAAGAAATAAGGAACGAACGAACGAGCGAACTGCAAAAATATAAGTGCGTTACGAAGTCGTAAAATTTAAAGTAAAGATTCTCATTTATTATTCTATTATGAGTTTTACTCCGTCTTTATTAACGGTGCCGCTCCTCGTGACACTCTGGGGTCGATACACACTTCATAATTGCTAGACATAACTCTTTCTCACAATATTCACGACTCATACAATCTTCATTATTTATAACATTTACATACGAATTTTGTTTTAGTTTTATTTTATCACATGACATAGGTACTCATAGTTGGCATAAGAATGGTCTTGACCAGAAACTAATATCCTCTAACAAGTGTTTCAAGAAATAGGACTCAAGATAAAACAGGAACTACTATCTGGAATTGGAATGAAAGCAGTGATGACACTAAACATGAATCAATGATAAAAATTCCGAATTTGGGATTAGTAAATAGAAAATACTTCAAATACCTCTGTATATGAATCAGTATAACACTTTTAGTATAGAAGACCAGAGAATTGAATAGTGAAAAGGACATCTCAAACAGCTATAAAACGAAAGCACCAACCTGAACACTCGTATCATCTTCTTAAATAGCCTCATCAGATAGGGACTTTCATATGGATGCCATGTTTACCGCCAAACCCAGTCAGAAATATTTAAACTGTCAGCTGTATACATAAAATCCCTTTCTCAAATCAAAGATTAAAAACGTCTTTTGAGCAACTGAAGCCTGTGGACCTTGGCGAAGACTATTCTTTTTCGAAAATTATGGACTGGCGCTACAAAAACACAAAGAAGAGTACCAGATAACGTAATCCTTATCACTCGATGACTTTCAACAGCAGTAACAACTAAAATGGATATCACTTTTAATTCAATGAGAAAATGACATATGAAGATGCTGGCATTTCACACTACTTCAAAACTCCGATCGATACTAGAAAAGGCGACAACAGAGAAACCTTTTTTTTTTCAAAAATTGTTTTATTAGAAAGATTTTATAATTTTCAACAGATAGTGGTGCTTTCTGGTCAATGAATTGCGTACGTTTCCTTATAAGGTAACATTTCGGTTTAAATTCTTTAACTGCTATATATAACACTTCATCTTCAGAAATGATGAAGAATCGGAGTCGATTCCAACCTCTCAGTATCCCGCCTTTTGTGGATATCGTCTTCATCCTTGATTAAGTGCAACAGAAATCAGTTATTTATTCTCTACGGCATTTTTTGTTTTTATTGTTTTGTTAATAATTAGATTAACTTTTTTTTCTTTATATTTGAATCATTTTTGGGTTTGTTTGTTTGTTTTGCCTGTTTTGATTTAGTTTATTACTTTTCTTCTTTATCATTAAAAAAACATTGTTTTTTATCGTTTCAACTTTGAAAAATCTTAATAACTTAATAATAGCTGGTTGAATCATAAAATTAGCATTGATCTTAATTACCTGTCTCCGAGCCTAAATTGTTATTCGATATCTGATTCCAAATTGTCTCTACCAACATCGTGTCGTGGTGTATATTTTGAAAATACCTTATCAATTTGTCTTTTAGACAAGTTTCTGTGAGATAAAACAATTAGGCATCTAATTGAGATTCAACCTGTATATAAAATGGTGATTTGAATGATAATATTTAGAAAATATTCTGCATTCACTCGAACAAGCGAAAATAACGTCATCATGTAATTGATTTGAAAATATTTCCATGGAACTATAGAATATTTGATATACGCTGCAACGATTCATTTTATGGCAAATACATCTTTCCCCATTAACGCTCGGTGCTTCAGGCTATTAATGATGGTTTTGCAAAATGCATTTTATAAACGCGATAATATGCGGCAGGATGTTCGAATTGTTGATCAGATATTGGTGTGGAAAATGGAAGTGTTGGGACAAGTTCAAATTCTGACAAAGTCTCACGAGTTCACTTTCTCATAAAATGTGTCTCTTCAACTACGGATTAAATAACAGAATCTCTATGTCTTTGGGTGGCATCAGGTCTTAAAGGAAGATTATTTCGTGGGATTTTTTTCTAATTTACTCACTTGAAAATAAAAAAATGTATATTACTTCTTCAGAGAAAAATTATTATGAGCGTCCCCTGTTTCTAAAACAAAAGATCTTTACATGTATGATCTCCCGTAGTGAAAATCGTCAATGGAATAAAATAATTAAAATTTTTACCGAAGTTTTACAAAATTCAAGAAACATTGTATTTAATTTATGTATGTGGTTATATCTGAGAGAATATGTGAGTGAACAAGTGAGAAAACTATTTTTTTCAAGAAACGTTATTTTTCCTTATGAAATTAAGCGTAAAACGGCCCTGTCAGGCTCGCGGGCCGCAGTTTATCTGTCACTGATTTAACCGTTTATTGAAAAATATTACTTTTTGTCAAACATTTTATTTTTTTAATTGTATATATATATAAAGTGAGAGACCATTGCTGGGTTTAAAAGTTTTTTAGTTTTTGGCATTGTACATATATATATATATATATATATATATATATATATATATATATATATATATATATATATATATATATATATATATATATGTATATGTGTGTGTGTGTGTGTAAAATTTTTCAGAATTAATTTGTACAAAAACAATATATATAAAGGAAAAGTCAATAGGAAAACTGTGTGTAGTTATATATTTGAAGCGAATTTTTTTACATGTAGAATAATTGTTTCTATTATTGTGCTAACTGATTAAACCGTTTTCTCTTGATTTCTTGATATATTTGTTGTGTACGTTGTCTTGGGAGAGTAGGGATTCTGTTAAAAAAGGTGATATTGGGAAGAAACCTGGGCATAGATTAATATTTGGATAATATTCAATAGTGGCACTCTCGAGGATTTTTCTCCTGAGTGAATTATTTTCTTTTTTTATAAGTGTTGCATTTCTAAAATAAAAATACTATGCTTATAAAAAGATTGAAATAATTTAGCGTCTGCTAAAACTAGATTTTTCCTATTGTCTTTTTTTTTATAAATATTTTCAAGGCAAAAAACAAAATGAATTTATTGAAACAAGGTATATATAAACAACAAACAAAATGACATTAGGAACTAGAAGAATTTAGAAACGCTATTGTATATTCATATGGTCAACTGAAAAATTATCTCAATTACTTTTTGTTTGAAGAGAATATTTTCACCTGTAGAAATATCTTCAGAAATGATGAAGAATCGGAGTCGATTCCAACCTCTCAGTATCCCGCCTTTTGTGAATATCGTCTTCATCCTTGATTAAGGATGTTTTTATTGTTGTGTTGACGGGTTCAATCGTTTTATTTTGATTCCTTGATATATTTGTTGTGTATGTTGTCTTAGGAGAGTAGTCATTCTGTTAGGAAAGGTGAGATTTGGAAAAAAATAACTTAGATTACTATTTGGATAATATTCAATGGCGGCACTCACGAGGATTTTCCTTCTGAGTAAATTATTTTCTTTTTTTATGAGTGTAACATCTTATTATAAGTGTGCTTGTTCCTTCCTTAGTTACTTAGTTCGTCCGTCCGCTACACTCTTCATTACTGTTCTGTATTCGGCTTCTCACTGGCGGGGGTTTTCAAAGAAGCAACGTCACCCACTCCGTCTCATCAACAAATGCCGGCGATTTTCAAAGAAACACCGTCATCCTCTCCCACTCTAAAGCAGTTAGAGGAGCAGCAATAGACGATGATTATAACAGTTTATTTTTATCTATTTCGTGTTTTGCATATATATTAATTTGTATTTCTTTTTTGTATTTCTTATGTACCCAACTTTTTCGCTGAAAAACAATATAGCATTATGAAAAAGGCCCCAAACATAATCAAAACAAATATAGCATTATGAAAAAGGCCCCAAACATAATCAAAACAATTTTTTATTGTTAAAATCTTTATTATTAATAACGGAAAGACCAAAGTATTTTTTGATTATTTTATTAAATTTTAATCTTTTCTAGCACGTTCGAAATTTTGGTAAAATCTTGTTTATTTGATCTTTCATTTTTAAGTAGGTGGCATAATGTCATATTTACGTGTGTTTTTGTACCTGTTTTTCAGGTGAAAAATACACTGATTTGGAAATTCTTGCAAAAATCAAATAATTGTTGGATTTTAATGAAACACTCAAGACTTATTCTTAAAAGAATGAAATTATTTTTGTGTTCTTTGTTTTTCAGAGAGTTGTAGTAAACATAATTTTTCAGATATGTTACAGCCGACTTACTATTTTTAGTTTCACTTAACTAATTAGGACTTAATTCTAAAAAAATAATTTTATATGAACTTATTATTAAATTTCTAGTTGAATTTTTTATTTCTTAATTTGCATGTCATTTTGAAATTTCCTTTCAAATTATTTTATATTTAAAACCTATTTCATATTTTTTTAGTTTTATTTTACTTTTTCTTTTTTTTATTAATTTCTTTTAGATTTGTTTTGAAAGAAAGAAATTTGAAAGATAAACTTGAATTTAATTTTTAATCTCATGTTTAATTTTTAAGAAAATTGTAGTAAACATTTTTTACATATTTTACAACTTATTTAATTTCATGAAATTTCAAAAAATTAAATTGGCCTCAGAAATTTTTTTATGGTGGCCTTCTAAATGACATTACAGTTAAAAGGTCACATGTTTTAAGGGTTGTCTTCCACTTACTCAACTCACTCAACTTTTTTCTTTCATTTCATTTCTGTGTTTCATCGTGTCTCAAGAGGCTTTGAAATTTTGTTCATTAGTAAAAAGCTTTCATATATCTTCAAGTGCCTGTACAAGGGACGTGATTCTGCTTCTGGTGAAGTAAGAGACAACCCAGCGGCAGATCGTGAGCAGAACCAAGCTGACGATGAAATTACTAATTATCTTGCTTGCCGATATGTTTCTCCTCCGGAAGCTCTGTGGATATTGTCAGAGTTCAAGCTACATGACACATCTCACAATATCTACAGACGGGCTGTACATCTTGAAGAGGAACAACGAGTTTACTTTCACAAAGACAACGCTCAGCGAGTTGCTCAGGCAACAAGTGACTGTGACACTACCCTCACTGTATGATTTAAACGGAATGAGCATGCTGTTGAAGCAAAGAACCACTTGTTCCATGACATTCCGCTGCATTATGTGTTTAATAAGCGCACTAGAACATTGACACCAAAGGCAAAGGAATACGAATATCATCAGTAGAATGTCTACAGTGAGCCGTAAAGACAGAAAAATTTTAACTTGCGAATGTTGCTGCTACATGTTTCAGGCACTGTGAGCTTTCGGGAGTTTCGAACTGTAGAAGGAGAAATCTTGCCAACATTTAAGTCAGCATGCCTGAGATAAGGTCTTCTCTCAAACGGTGAGACACTGGAACATGCATTGCTAGGAGCCGCTGCCTATTGGATTCCCTTAGAGTTGCGTGTTATGTTTGCTGCCCTGTACACGTATATATGAACCTGACAAATGCTCGTCACCACTCACAAAGAATCCATGACTGAAGATTTCTTGCATCGAAGTTTTAATAAAGACCACGCAGAAAACATGGCACTTCATTCAATTGATGCCATTCTGATAGAGAATGGCATTAATTGTTTAGCATTTCGGCTGCCT
>OZ038496.1:105197483-105202483 GCA_964036315.1 Acanthosepion esculentum
AGGTTATCATATATATTAAAAGATTTATAAAATTTGAAATTAAAATTAAAAGTAAAAAATTAAAATTACCTATTTAGAAATCTAAATCAAATCTCTATTAAGTTTTAAATTGTAGAATTACCAAGGAGAAAAAATGTAAAAATATAAAAATAAAAATAAAACATATATATGCTATTTAATTCGTATTTTCATTGAAATTATGTTGAAAGGGGTGTTCAGAATCCCAGACATAAATGTATACATTTTAGTTTCATTTCAACATGTTAGTCGCCTTTCACGCGAAATCATTCGAACGCACGCATGTTAAGCGCTCAGACGTATTTAGATATATACACACATATAAAAAATCAAACCACACATAGGCAAATGCACTTTACTTACATATACACATCAATACACACAGGCACATACATCAACATTAAATATGAACTAGACGGTCAGATGTCAAAGCTATTCGTGGCTTTATAAATAAACATATATATATATATATATATATATATATATATATATATATATATATATCCATCTGTTCATATATTTCTATATCTATCTCTCTATCTCTCTCGGTAGGTTCATATCTATCTATCTCTCTATCTATCTATCCATCTATCTCAATCTGTTTATATCTATCTATCGCATCCTGTTCATTATCTATCTAGTTATCAAGTCAGTTCATATTTATCCATATTATTACCTATAGCACTTCATTGATATCCATTTATGTGCATATCTGTCATTATCTTTTTTCCTTCTATCTATCTATCTTTATATATATATATATATATATATATATATATATATATATATATATATATATATATATATATATATATTGTGTATTTAGGTAGTAATCCCTCTTTTATATATGTTTCGTTAAAGACGACTGACAAGGTACTGCCATTAAGCTTTTTTATTTCATTTTTCTTGTGTTCGTACAATTTTTATGGACACAAAGCGTGTAAAAACTGTCCAAAAGTTTTGCATTTCCGAGCGTTTTCGACTATACTTTTAGCAATTATGGAGTATGATTTTATTTTTACTTGCAGCTGAAGTCGTGTGGCCGATGTAATTATTTATGATTTGCTTTGATCAGGGACACAAATTCAAGATCAAATGCCCCCCTTAAAGATCTGTGTTCCTGATCAAACCAAATCCATAAATATTCACATTGGTTACACTACTACATGCCTATCCAGACGCCTTACGTTACACCTATCCGATCACAGCTTCATTTTAACTCATTTAAGCACACACAAACCTCCCAGATTGCATCTGGACTATACTAGTAGAAAATACAAGCATAATAACCTCATCCATATGTTAAAAAAGCTTTAAAATAATGGCCGCCCTAATAAAAAAGGCAATACTCAATAATGTTAATTATGAACACGGCCCAAATCTGATGACCGTGTTTGGAAAATAAAACATCCCTATAACTCTAGATGCATACATAACACAACCCATACTTTTTAGTTAAAAGACAAAATAAAATCATCCTTGATAATGGCTAAAAAGAAATGTAGAAATTTTTGAGAAGTTTTACACACGTTGTGTTCAGAAAAGTAAACATTTGTAAGAACACAAGAAAATTAAATAAAATAAATCATCTTAATATATATATATATATATATATATATATATATATATATATATATATATGATAATAATATTTTTAGTTTTTAAAAATATGATTCCTTCGCTACATAAGAGTTCTCATGTTTCAAAAGCGAGAGTCGAGACCCCTAACATAATTTTTTAGTTATGTAGAGTTAAGGTGTCTGGACCCGCTTCCTTGTCAAGCGAGAATTTGGGAATAAGCTATCTTTTGGTTAGCAAGTGTTTATAAGTACGGTATCATTGGAACATTAGTTGCTATGGAAACGGCTAGTTTCGGCCGTTGAAGTTAGGTGGTTTAAAGAGCTAAGAATTAAGAATTAATTTTTATCTACAGGCCAGTCCCCTTCCAAAAATGCGTATCAAGTTACAATGGGGGTTCTATGTCAAAAGTGGTCTTATATATATATATATATATATATATATATATATATATATATATATATATATATATATATATATATATATAAGTGGGCATTGATGTCAACACCCAGCAACGACAGTGGCTTTAATGCTTAAAATCAATCTTGAAGATTGCGTTTAAGGATGAAACAGACGGTCACCTCCGGGTTTTAACCTCAATGTCCACTTTTACATTTACATATTCTCTCACTGTGATATTGGCTACATTGACCCATTAATATAGCATACTATAAAATTATATTTCTAACACACACACACACACACACACACATACATATATATATATATATATATATATATATATATATATATATATATATATATATATAGTAACGGATTTTATCAATCCGACAGTTTTTATCACTAGTATTAGTGGCTACTCATATTTCAGTTGGCGCTCCTTTATTTGTTGAAAATTATATTTATTTCCGTCTCCCGACCTAAATATTCGAGAAATTTTATTTAAAAAATTGGGTTTAAACATGCAGTTTTCCTCTGCCCAGAAATTATAATAACGAAATAGTCAATGAATATATATATATATAATTAATCGAGTTTTAGAAGAGACCTCAACAGAATGCAGAAAGCACTGGTCGGCCGTTTCGTCCTATAGTTTGGGACTCATCAGTGGTACAGTTGGTATGACGTTTGCTTAATAACGTAACTGTCCGGGTTTCAATTCCAGGTAGTGGATGCGCACTGCTGATGAGTCCCAAACTATAGGACGAAACTGCCGTCCAGTGCTTTCTGCATTCTGTTGAGGTTTCTTCTAAAACTCGATGAATTACTTAATTATGATTATTTCAAATCCGCCTAATAATTTCTCATATATATATACATATATATTTTTTTTCTGTAAGTGCAAGTTTCTATTAAGCTGATATCGTCAAGAAAAAGCTTGTGGCGAGGATGCTATTCCTGCTGAAATCTACAAACATGGAGGGCATACACTTTGTAAACTCCTGCACGATATGTTCATTCAAATTTGAAGATCAGGCCATCTTCCTCAGGACTTCAAAACTGCTTCCGTGCAACACCTCTACAAGAAAAAAGGTCTTAAAGCAAAATATGCAATAACCATAGGAGCATCTCGCGTTTGTCAATCAGTGGAAACGTTTTGGCGAGGCTCATCCTCGACAAAATCATAAAACACATTGTCGACGCCATCTACCCGGAATCGCTCCAGTCGTGGCACTATCGACATGATTTTTGCCCTACGTCGGGTTGCAGAGAAGGTCCGTGAGCGAAACAAAGATTTATTTATGGCATTTGTGGACCTTACTAAGGCCCTTTGATTCTGTAAACAGAGAAGCACTCTGGAAAGTTCTGAAAAAACTTGGTATTCCTGACAACGTGTTGTATGCCATCATTTAATTTCATGTCGGTATGCAATCTAGTGTTATATCCTATGGTCAGCATCCTGATCCATTTATATCACTAATGGAAATAGACACCTGTTTTGTTTGCATTTTTCTTCTCGGTCATGCTGAAGGATGCAAAAGCTGGTGTTAAATTTCATTTTCGAACTAACGTAGGACTGTTTAACCACCAGCGGTTTCAGTCCAAATCACTTCTACGTACTAGTATTATACGCGATCTACTTTTTGCCGACGACGCTGCCCTTTTCACTATCTCTTTAGAGGAAGCTCAAGATTTACTCAACCTATTTTCTGTGGCATGCAAGGCATTCGGACTTACCATCAAGAAAACTCTAATTATTCATTAACCTTGCCGAACAACGAAGCAAATTCGAGGTGTAAAACAGAGACCCCCTGTTCGTAAGTCTCCTGAAGTCCCTTTACAAGTTGATAGAAAGAATATCAAGTATGTTGAAACTTTCAAATCCCTCGGGAACATGGTAAATTCAAGTGCATCACTTGATGACAAGATTGTTAATCGCATTGCAAATACCAGCGCTTACTTTGTTTCGTTGCGTCATAGGTTGTGGGAGGAAAAGGAATACAAGCTTTGTACTAAAATCCAAGTGTATAAAGCTGGTGTTTTGTCAACTCTTTTGTATGACTCTGAAACATGGACACCTTATAGATGGCAGACTAATAGATTAGATGTCTCTTATAAAGGCTGTCTCCGTACAATCTGTGGCCTAACGTTTGATGATCGAATGTCAAATGCCATCCTTTTTGAGAAATGCAAATTGGTACCATCGAGACCTTCATAATGCAATCACAACTACGTTGCACTGGACATGTGGCAAGGATGAGTGATGATCACATACTAAAAGTTCTTTTTTACAGAGACCTCCATAGTGGTCATAGAAATGTTGGTAGACTTTGGCTCAGGTATAAAGATAAACTGAAAATCAACCTTTCTTGCGTTAACATTCCATTCAAGAACTTTGAAGAGGTAGCTATGAAGAGATCAGTGTATCGTTCTAGCTGCCATTCAGGAATAATGCGCCATCAAGCAGTAAGCATCATTCAACTGCGTAAAACTCAAAAGCGAAATAAAACGGCCAACATTGTTCCTGCTGCACATACATGCAATACTTTCTCCTATACTGTTTGTGGTCTTTTGTGCAATTCTCGAGCCAACCTCAAAAGTCATTCCCGTTATAGGAATGCAGATAGTAGCTAGTCGACGGAACCACGCATGTCGAGCTCGACGGGAGAGTCCATCATATATATATATATATATATATATATATATATATATATATATATATATATATATATATGCGTGTGTGTGTGTGTGTTTGTATATATATATTATGCAGTGTTGCATTAGAACATGCACATATGCAATACAAAAATGTACATTTTTGCTTCAGCGTCAAAAAAAGGAAAACCTCTTTTTAAAACGTCTCATCGGGTGGGGAATCATGATGTTACTAAAAACTTTTATTCAGAAATACAGTTATCGAAGCAAATATTCTACACTCTGATATATATATATATACATATATATATATATATATATATATATATATATATATATATATATAT